>RCUC01125582.1:0-22917 GCA_003697995.1 Taxidea taxus jeffersonii | reverse complement strand
CAAGTAGGCAGAGAGGCAGGCAGAGAGAGAGGGGGAAGCAGGCTCCCCGCCAAGCAGAGAGCCCGATGTGGGGCTCGATCCCAGGACCCTGAGATCATGACCTGAGCCGAAGGCAGAGGCTTAACCCACTGAGCCACCCAGGCGCCCCCATACTGTTTTATCTGTTCGTCTCACCTCAGGCTCTTCCAGATCCCCTCCTTTGACCTTGTCTTTTGGCCACAAATGCCTTTTCTCATCTCTTGCCATCTGTATTGCTGTTGGCTTCACTCTATCCATTACTTCCATGTAAAGGAAGTGTTTGTATTCCTGGCTCTAAGTGGCAGAGAGATTGGTCCTTGCTTGCTGAGTTTCCACACAACGTGTTAGGTACAGACCAGGTTCTTCATTTAATTATATTGTGGGGTTTAGGGTGAAAGGATCCTGTCAAAACCAGGGACACTAGCTCCTTAGAAATCTCTTGGCATATAAAGATTAGTGGAACTTTTTCAGCAGGTTGCATTAGAGACTTGGGATTTATGGACGAGTTTGGTTTTTGTTTTTGTTTTTAATAATAGTAAATAAAGATTTTTATTTTTTATTTTAGTTTTTTATTTGTGTACAGTTGACACACAATGGATAGATCTAGTTTTACATAGATTCTTTTTTTTTTTTTTTTGGCATAGATTCTTATTTATTTATTTTTTTAAAGATTTTATTTATTTGTCAGAGAGAGTAAGCACAGGCAGACAGAGTCAGGCAGAGGCAGAGGGAGAAGCAGGCTCCCTCTTCTTGAGCGGAACTCGATCCCAGGACGCTGGGATCATGACCTGAGCCGAAGGCAGCTGCTTAACCAACTGAGCCACCCAGGTGTCCCGGCATAGATTCTTTATAAGGTCTTCTCCCAGTCTTCTTACAGTGTGAAATTTTTTTTTAAAGGATTTTATTTATTTGACAGACAGAGATCACAAGTAGGCAGAGAGGCAGGCAGAGAGAGAGAAAGAGAGAGGAGGATGCAGGCGCCCGGTAGAGCAGAGAGCCTGATTCGGGACTTGATCCCAGGACCCTGGGATCATGACCTGAGCTGAAGGCAGAAGCTTTAACCCACTGAGCACCCGGGCATCCCAACAATGTGAAATTTTTTAATCTTGGAATTATATTGAAGCAAAATTGAAATAAACAACTCCATTTTTTTCTTATAATTAACTTTATCCAAAAACTTTAAAAAATTTACACCTGACAGAAGTCAGTGCAAAAGTTCAAATCTTCCAGATACTTATATTGGCTATAGGTGAACTCAGTCTTATATTTAGCTAAGTAGGGCCTATGGTCAGCTGTGAGGGGTTCACATGCATCCTTTCATCTTCACCAAAACCCTCATCCCTGTGATTCAGCAAATATGCCTGTGTTTGTGAAGCTTACATTCTAGCAAGAACCAAAAAATAAAAAAGAAAGAAAAGAAAGAAACAACTCTTTTAATAAAAGGAGCATGGCTGGGTGGGATGTGTAGTAAAATTAATTTTTTTTGGTAAAATGAAGATCAAATAGAAACCCATTTTTATCTCAGCCTTTGATGAAAATATTTCTCAAAAGTGTACAGCTACTCTCCTACCTTAACGCTGAACATGAGAAGATTAGGTTGACTCAGTGTTGATGCTGGCACTTAATCAATCTGAAAATCAAAGAAGATCTTTGATAATATTTTGTTTTTGTTTCCTCCCCCAAATAGATTTCTTTTTTCATGAAAGAAAATGTGTTTCTTGAGTTTTGATTAATTGAGGGTTTGATATTTTTCTTGTAGCTCTTGTTTATATGCTACCACAGAATGAGGTGTGACCATAATATTTAGTCAGTCTGAGTCATGGTGGCTCATGATGTCAGGAACACAAGTCAAGGCTTAATATCTCCAGGTTTCTGTGTTGCTAGTCCACATGAGATCCCAGTGAGGAAACAAATCTTGTAGTCATGTCTTGTTCTACTTTATTGAGATGAATATGTCAAAAATGGAAAGAATAGGGGCGCCTGGGTGGCTCAGTGGGTTGAGCCTCTGCTCAGCAGGGAGCCTGCTTCTCCTTCTCTCTGCCTGCCTCTCTGCCTACTTGTGATTTCCAGCTGTTAAATAAATAAATAAAATCTTTAAAAAAAAATGGAAAGAATAGTAGCATGCTTCTTTAATCACATTAGGCAACATTTCAAGCATTCAGAGTAATTCTGAAAATAATATAACAGACTCTCAAGTTACTGCGATCCAGATTTTACACAGGATTTGAGGACTTATAAATCCTTAAAAAATTCAATGTAAAAGGTAAAGATATCTGTCTCTCCTTAATACTCTTCCCTTTCCTTTCCTTAATACTCTTTCTTAATCCTAAAAGGTCACTGTTCTGAAGATGGTGTATGCAGCACTTAAGCCATTGCTGTATGTAAAAATTACTGCAAGCACTCAATGGCTTAACACAACAACCTGTTATTATTGCTCGTGAGTGTACAGGTCATCCGGGTGGTTCTACTGATATGAAATGGGGTGCGCTGATCTTAGTGAGGCTTGCTCATATGTCTGGTCTAATGGCAGGTCAGCAGGGAGCTGGCTTGTGATAAAGTCTTAATCATGTGTCTGGTGGTTAACTGATTGTAGGCTGAAGCGATTGGATTGGCTGGCCAGCCTAGCTCAGGGTTATTCACAAGGTAACAGAAAGGTTTCTAAGAGGGAAAGTGGAATGGAAATGTGTAGGGCCTCTGGCAAAACATTGCTTCCGCTGCAGTCTGTTGGTGAAAATGAGTGTCAACAAAGACACCAGAATGAAGAGACAGGAAAATAGACTCTATTTCTTGGTGGAAGCAGTTGTAAATATTATAAAGGGGGATGGATTTCTAGGAGGGGAGGAAGATTGTGTCTGTTTCTATGACTTACTAAAAAGCATGTGTATTTTTTTCATGATGTGGCTTTACGTTTTTAGGTGTGTTTACTTTTATAAGTAATATTTTGTATTAAAAATTAACACAATGAATATTCTACTCAATATGTGGCTTTGCACATTGTTTTTAAAAAAATTCTTAGTGATGTTTTTGAAATTTACTGTTATGTTGGATTTAATGCATATGATATCACAATTTATCTATACATTCTCTTATTGATGGCCATTTAAACTATTTCCCATTACTTTTTAAAATCACAAAGCTACAATGAACATGCTTGTATGAAATTTTGTGTGTATGCATTAAGAGTTCCTAAGGTACATTTCTAAAAATGAGCCTATTAGGTTGTACCATACATACATTTTCAGCTTTATTAGATATTGCCAGCTTATTCTCCAAAGTTGTTAGAACAATTTACATACCCCATCATGATGTATAAGTTTCACTCCCCCCTACATCTTTATGAATTACACTTTGCATTATTAGATTTACTTTTATTTTATGTGGAGCCAGTTAAAGAAGATTATCCTTTTAATTACATGTCATTTAGTAAGGTTGAACATATTTCATATGTACACTGGCGAGATAAATTTTCTCTTCTGTAAATTAATTGCCTAGTCATATAGAAACATTTAAATTTTATTTATTTAGAGAGCATGCACGAGTGTGGTGGGAGAGGGGCAGAGGGAGAGGGAAAGAGAGAATCCCAAGGAGGCTCCATGTCTAGCATGGAGAGGCTCGCGGAGTTGATCTCACGACCCTGAGATCATGATTTGAGCCAAAATCAAGAGTTGGATACTTAACTGACTGGGCCACCCAGGTGCCCCTAAGTTTTATTTCATTTTATTTAAATTAAATTAACTAACATATGGCATATTATTATTTTCAGAGGTAGAGTTCAGTGATTTATTAGTTGCATATAACATCCAGTGCTCATTACATCAAGTACCTCCTTAATGTCCATCTCCCAGTTACCCCATTCCCCTCCCCACCTTCCCTCCAGCAAATCTCAGTTTGTTTCCTAGAGTGAAGAGTCTCTTATGGTTTATTTCCCTCTCTGATTTCATCTTATTTTCCCCTCCCTTCCTTTATGATCCTCTGTTTTGTTTCTTAAATTCCACATATGAGTAACATCATATGGTATTTTCTTTCTCTGACTGACTTATTTTGCTCAACATTATACTCTCTAGCTCTATCCATGTCCTTATAAATGGCAAGATTTCATTCTTTTTTATGGCTGAGTAATATTCCATCATATATATTTTTTTAATATTATTTTTATTATTTTTTAAAGATTTTATTATTTATTTCACAAAGAGATATCACAAGTAGGCAGAGAGACAGGCAGGGTTGGGGGGGACAGGCTCCCTGCTGAGCAGAGAACCCAATGAGGGCCTTGATACCAGGACCCTGAGATCATGACCTGAGCCAAAGGCAGAGGCTTAACCCACTGAGCCACCCAGGCACCCAATTTTTAATATTATTTTTATGACTTTTTCATATATATATATACAAAATGTCACATATGTGTGTGTATGTGTGTATACACTCTATCTATCTATCTATATCACTTCTTTACCCATTCATCAGTCAATGGACACTTGAGGTGTTTCTATGTCTTGGCTATTATAAATAATGCTGCTATAAACATAGACATGGATGTATCCCTTTGAATTAGTATTCTTTGGGTAAATGCGAAGTAGTGCATAGTGACCATAGGGTAGTTCTATTTTTAACTTTTTGAGGAACCTCTGTACTGTTTTCCACAGTGGCTACACAGTTTGCATTCCCACCAACAGTGCATGAATGTTCCTTTTTTCCACATCCTTGCCAAAACCTGTTGTTTCTTGTGGTGTTGATCTTAGCCATTCTGACACTTGTGAGGTGATATCTCCTAGTAATTTTGATTTGCATTTCCCTGAATTAAATGATGTTGAGCTTCTTTTCATGTGTCTGTTGGCAATCTGTATAATCTTTGGAGAAATGTCTTTTCATGTCTTCTGTCCATTTTTTAATTAGATTTTTTTTTAGGTGTTGAATTGTGTAAGTTCTTTATATATTTTGGATACTAACCCTTTGTTGGGTATGTCATTTGCAAATAACTTCTCCCATCCTGTAGGTTGCCTTTTAGTTTTGTTATGGTTGTGTATTTTTTGTCTTTTTGAGAAAACTTTCCCTACCAAGATGTCATAAATATATTTTCCTATATTTTATTCTAAGTTTTCTTTTTGTGGTTAGCCTCTTAATCCCTCTGGATTAATATTTAATACATACATATTAATATATACTTGTGTATGGCATAAAATAGACATCTAATTTTATATTTTTCCAAATATAAAGCCAATTGTCCTGGCACAAATGATTAAATAATCTTTTCTTTCTCAATGATTTGTGCTAAAATGTTATATCCCAAGTTCCTGTGTAGACATGATTTTATTTCTGGGCCCTTATCCTATTGATAGGTCCCATTTTTTCCATCTCTGTCCCGTTTCTGTGCCCTGTTAATGATTGCAGCTTTATAGTAAGTTTTATATCTGGTAGGGATAATATCCTTCCTCATTCTTCTTCAAAATTATCTTGGCTCTTCTTTGCCCTTTGCTTTTTCCTATTAAATTTAAGAGCAGCTTATCAAGTTAAAGAGTGGGAAATGCTATGCAAAGAGAAAAAGTAGAATAAGGCAAGAGGGATTAAAAGTGCAGGAGGGAATGTAAGGTATTAAACATGGTGATGGAGGCAGGCCTCACTGAGAAGTAAGACTTGAGGAAAGGCTTGCAGAGATAAAGAAATTAGGCAAACAGTTTCTTGGGGAAGAGTCTTACTGGCAGAAGGGATAGTCAGTACCGAGGTTCTGAGCCAGGTGTGTTTGAGGAAGAGCAAGGAGGCCAGCGAAACTGAAGCAGAGTGAACAAGGGAAATAGCACTAGGAGTTTGGTCTTATGGGGACCACAGGTGCTCCTGGGAGTGCATATGGGGACCAGTGGGCCACTGTCAGGATATTGGCTTTTGTTCTGAGATGGGAAACCATTGCAAAGTTTTGAATGGAGTTGTGACACAGTCTGGCTTAAAACTTAAAAGAATCACTCAGGCGCCTGTGTTGAGGACTGAAAGTAAGGCGGAAGCCCAGGAGCAGGAGAGAAGTAGTGGGGCGATGGCAGTAATCCAGGGGGCAGATGTTGCAGCTTAGACCCAGCTGCCAGCAGTGACTGCATGAGAAGTAGCTGGATTCTGGTCGTATTTTACAGGTAGGGCCAATAGGATTTCTTGGGGCGTTGGGTGCTGGGGTGTGAAGAATGAGAGGCGTCAGGATGGCTCCCAGGGTTTTGGCAGGGGCAACTGGAATAAAGAATTGCTATTAACTGAGTAGGATTGTGGGAGGAGCAGTTTTAGTGAAAGATCAAAACTCAGTTTTGGGCATGCTGAGTTTGAGATGCCTATTAGACATTTAAGAGGAGATGAATCTGGAGTTTAGGGAGAGGTTCAGGGTGGGGATAGAGATTTGGGAGTCATCAGTATACATCTGGTATTTAAAATGTGGAGACCAGATGAGATCATCTAGGATGTGAGTGTAAAGAGCAGTGGTCCAAGACTAAGCTCCTGGCTAAGAAAGAAATGCACACAAGGGACCTTTTTGGAATGATGGAAATGCTCCCAAACGGGTTTGAGTTAGCATGGTTGTGTGACTTTAAATTTTCCCAAAAATCACTGAATTGGACACTTAAAACATGTCAAGCTTATGGTATGTAAGTTATGTCTCAATTTAACCACATTAGCTACTTAAAAAATATATTTTAAAAAGGAGTCAAAGAGAGGAACTAGTAAAGGATATTTGAGAGGTGGCCAGGATTAAGGGAAAAATAACGAAGAATCATGGAATTCCAGCAAACGACTCAGTATAATCTTCATTCTTTTTGTTAGTCCTTCCTGGTATTTTTCCTAGCTAAAGTTGGGTAAGAGAAATGAAAAATTGTTTAACTTGCATTTGCTTGAATATGTTCTTAATCCAGGCTGGCATCCTTGTTCCGTGAGCGTTTTTTGGAGTGAGTAAAAAACTTTGAAGTTTTGCTAGATTTTGCAAGACAGATTTCCCTCAGACTAAGAAAAAGACAGATTAATATTGAAGAAGAGTGGTAATGAGAAGAGGTGACTTCACCCAGAAGCCTCTTGGCTAAGATGCTCTCCCACAGGTGCAGAAAGAAAAATGTAGGGTAGAGTGATCTGGGTCTGAGTCCTAGAGCCCCGAGAGAGCTCTGTAGCGGTGGTGGGTGGTTTCTTAAGTAGAGAAGCAAAGTGGACAACAGTTTAAAATGACATTAGATGTAGCCAATTCCATGGCAATGGCTTTTCCTGTATTTTTAGAGAGCCCAAGACGTGTAGGTCCTGCTTTGTGCCTTTGGGAACTGATAAAAGAAGAGGCATCAGCAGATGCCTATCTTCTTTCTAATATAAGGGCTTGGGAGCATTATGCAAAGCAGCACAGGGTTTTAGCGCTGCAACGGAAGCCTCCACATTAAAGATGTGGTGTCTTGCAAGATGCATGAAGTCACTTCTTAGAAGTAGACTTAATAAGGGAGGATTAAAGAGAAGCAAATACAGTTCTCAGGATCAGAATAACCTGTGAGCAAGCACATATTTTAATTGTTCTTTTTTTTTTTTCTTCCATGCTCAGAAATTGTGTCAAAATCTGAGGCCCAAACTGGGAAACTCAAAAATGAACTCCATATATTTGAACCAAAAATGTTAACAGTGAAGAAGCAGCCATGTGATAGGTTATCAAGTCAGTCAGAAAAAGTCATGCCAACATTTTGCATCTTTTACTAGGGAATGGAAAGATGTTTCTTGAGGATGAACATAAAGGAGATCTAGAAAATAAAGATCTAGAGCAGGACCTGGTTAAAACACCTGTGTTTTAAAAGACAGGTGTTGGAAGCATTTCATCTTCACTACTGCATTGGCATGAAAGAGAGTATTCATTTTAGCACGTCTCATCCAGAAGCCTCAACACTAGCATGGGGTAGATTATTTTGGTTAGAAAGCCATCTGTTGTTTTTTCTATTAGACAACGCTACAAATCACAGAATCCTTTTAAAATTAAGTTGAACATATTGCCATTTCCTTTTATCTGAAGAGGACCTGCCATCACAGGGGAGTAGGGGAGTCGGCCTGCTGGCCTCTCAGGGAGGGTTTCTCTGCATGGGCAGCGGGCAGGAAGGAGTGGACGGTTGAAAATGCTTTGCGGTGTTTCTAGCAGGGAGATGGTCATTGAAGAGAGGGGGTTCCTTTTGAAGGGTGGCGATTTATTCCTATGCGTGTGGTCCAGGGAGGGACAGTTGCACAGTGGAGGACAGGAACCCTCCCAGAGAAGTGGCTGCTCTGTTTCCTAGGGGAGCAGTCCTTCTGGGGGCACTCAACTCCTAAGTAGATTTCTCCTCTACGCCAAGCCCTGCGGGCAATAACAAGGCCTCTTGTGGCACAGGCTGCACCTGACCATGAGTGGGTTGCCTGAGACAGTCAGTGGGGTCAGGCAGCCATTTGCTCACCCATCCGTTGGAAATGTGTTACTGAGTGCCATCCATGTGCCCGGAACAGTATTAGGAGCTCTAATGTAGTAATGAACCCCAGAGACAGGGATCCTGCCTCCATTACCTTAGTAAACTAATATAGAATTGGAACTTGTGCTCATTTTGATAAGGCAGAAGCACAGGAATCTGTGCAAGAGCCAATGGGGTGGGGTAGGGCAGGGCGGGAACCTAGGGAGTAGGGTGACTCGGGGGTAGAAAGGGAAAGAAAAAGGCACAGTGAAGGGGCTGTGTGTCCAGGCAGTTATGGTGGCATTGTGCAATTTCCCAAGCGGTGTGGAGGCCTGCCCTGAAGAAGCAGGAGTCTAAGGCGAAGGGCCACTTTGGGAGTGGGAGCTTGACTGGGTCCTATCAGAAGGAGCATGGGGTGGGGTGTCTTCTATTTTCTTATTTTTCATTTGTCTCAAATTCCTTTGATACCTCAGGCCCCTGAGTCCTCTCACCCATTCTTCTTCCTTTTTTACTTTTTGAATTTACACACGAGAGTTCACGACCCCCTCCTCGACCCCCTCCTCCATCCTCCACAGGCGGTTGTGGCAGAGCAGAGATTTTTGTCAGGACTCTGTGCCTGAGTGGCAGCTCTCCTAATGGGTGGCATCCCCTTTATGCGGTTCTCTGAAATGCAGGGTGAGGCCATAGTTTTTCCCATATTTTATTGACAGATAAAGTGATAAAGATTAAATAGTGGTCCCAGGAGCAAACACTGACTCAATGATAAGTGTTTCTCCAACTACCTACCCATTAGAAGTTGGTCCACGGACAATATTCTTGTATATCTCAAACATAATAAGTACTCTTCTAAACACAACTGACAGCTTCTTGAATACCCCAATGCAGGTTCTTGGGAGGATTCCCTGCTTCTCTGTCTTCCAGGTCCCCAGAAGCATTCTCTTTCATCTCAACAGGCTCGGATGCTCGACCGGCTCTCCTTTCTGAACAAGGAGCCTATGACCTACCTCCTCCTCTCCTTTAATGAAAGGAGTATCAGACATTAGAGTTTCCCAAAGATTACTGAGCACTTGATTTGTTCATGCACACTTTGCTGATGGTCTGTGTTATCTCCGATTTATACATGTTTAATATCATACATTTAAGGCCAGTATCAAGCCCCAGAATGGTATCTCCTGGTTCTCCCTGTTCCGTCTTTTAAAATCCCATAGAATATACCTCTGGGTTCACCAGTTCCTATTTTATTTTTTTTAAAGATTTTATTTATTTATTTGACAGACAGAGATCACAAGTAGGCAGAGAGGCAGGCAGAGAGAGAGGGGGAAGCAGGCTCTCTGCTCAGACTATGACCTGAGCCGAAGGCAGAGGCTTTAACCCACTGGCCACCCAGGTGCCCCACCAGTTCCTATTTTAGATGTCTTGGCTGTTCTGATGGTGTGATCAGCGTGGTTGTATCTAGACGCTGGGTTTTTCTGTGTGTCCAGACAAGAGTGCTGCCTGTGGAGTGAACATGTCTATTCTCCACCATCTCTGGCTAGTTCATTGCTATAAACGTTTGCCCTTTCACTCCAGAAGTTTCACGAGGAATGGTCCCTTCTCTATGCACGATGCTGGATCTATTTCTGCCGCGTGTCAATGGAGGTTGTTTTATAAACTTAAAAATAGCCTCCGCCTTTTATTCTCATTCCTCTGTTAACTCCAGCCCTCTACTCTGTTTATTCTCTTTTCCTCTCTTAGCAAGTTATTGCGTTTGTTGAAGGATATAAAAGTCCCAGCATGGGGGGCAGTGAGGAGGTGAGACTATAAATTAGAAACACAACAGCAGAATAGAGGGAGGTGAGGACAATGCTTTCCTCTAATTAAAAAACCAAACTTGGGCACCTGCGTGGCTCAGTGGGTTGGGCCTCTGCCTTGGGCTCAGGCCATGATCCCAGGGTCCTGGGATCGAGCCCCGAATGGGGCCTCTCTGCTCAGCAGGGAGCCTGCTTCTCCCTCTCTCTCTGCCTGCCTCTCTGCCTACTTGTGATCTCTGCCTGTCAAATAAATAAATAAAATCTTAAAAAAAAAAAACCCAAAACCGTTTCAAGCTTTCAAAATTGATCAGATAGCCATGCTTATTACTCATTATAATGATACAATTATTAGTTAGCAAAGCACCGTGTGCTTTACATGCATTAAATCTTAGATTTAAGACATGTCCTTCAGTTTTTTATCTCCATTTTACAGGTGAGAAAACTGAGTTTAGATAATTTATATAGCTTGTCCAAGGCCTCACAGCCAATAAAAGGTGCAGCAGGTTTCAGACCCAGATGACGATGGCAACCAAGCCCATACTGTGCCACTTCTCTGCACTCAGATGTGGTCTGAGAGGTCCAATGGGAAGAACATATTGCTATAAAATAAAACATATATAATAAATGCACAAAATCTGTGCAATCTGATACCATGTACAACAAATGTAGATGGAAGCACGCAGATGCTTTTAATTAGTATTACTTTTATGCAGTCAAATCAATTTTTTGCTGTTTCTTTTCTCATTTTGTTAGTTTTCAAATATCTTCAATCACTGTTAAAGTGAATATTTCCCCTGACCTGGAAGGTCATTTCAAGGTCTTTTACATAATAGGCATGTTGTGACAAGTCAACGACTTTTTTTCCTGGTGTTGCCAGGCAGTTCCCAGTTCATCCTTTCCAAGATCAAACTAAGAAAATCACCATTCCAATCCAACTATATTGAAGGTTTATCATGCTACTAGATTTTTACAGTGCACTGATTCAGAGGTTGAACTTTGGCATTTCATAGGTTGCTTGCAATTCCTTTCTCTGCCATTTCCAGTTCTGGGACCTTAGTTGTCTGTATTCTATACTTTGTTTTCCCATCTGTAAAATGGGTGTAACAGTGGTACTTAGTGGAGTTATTAGGATTAAATGAGCTAAAGCTGAAAAGCACTTGGTACAATCCTTGATATAGTAAGTGCTCAATAAATGTTAGCTGTTATTATCAAGAGTAAAATACTAATCTTGAACTTTCCTCTATTATACAGTGAGAGAAGATAAGACATAGCTGAATGAATTCCCTGAATTGTGTGATACTAATTTAGATTTTTTTCAGGGACAATGTTACATTCCATAAATCCTATAATGTAATAGAAGTATCTATTCTGAATGGATCCTTCTGAATTAGGACATTGAAAATATCAGCATATGGCTTTCAGATAGATTCAATTTATTTTGTTTTCACTTTTATTTCTTTTTTT
The DNA here is from genome assembly GCA_003697995.1 of Taxidea taxus jeffersonii. Taxonomy (NCBI): domain Eukaryota; kingdom Metazoa; phylum Chordata; class Mammalia; order Carnivora; family Mustelidae; genus Taxidea; species Taxidea taxus. The sequence continues at coordinate 11,243 of RCUC01125582.1, read as the reverse complement.
TCCTATTACTTATCTTTCCCCAGTTATTGGCATGTAATTGACAAATAAAATTGCATTATTTAAGTATATAGCATGATGATTTCTTTATAACCATATATTCACTATCGTGCTTTTTAGCTTTATGGAGATATCATTAGCAAATAAAATTGTAAGATAAAGTGCACATTGTGATGATTTGATGTATGTATGTATTTTGAAATGATTACTACAATAAGGCTAATTAACACATCTGTCACTTCACATGTTACCTGTTTTGTGTGTGTGTGGTGAGAATGCTTACATAAGATCTCTTCTTCTAGCAACTTTCAGGTATACAATATAGTATAATCAACTGTAGTCACCATGCTGTGCATTAAATCCCCAGTACTTATAACTGAAGGCTTGCATCCTTTTACCAACATCTCCCCATTTCCCATACCCTTCAGCCCATGGTAACCACCATTCTAGTCTCTGTGACTATGAGTTCAACTTTTTTTTTTTTTTTTAGCTTCCTCATATCACTGGAGATCATGCAGTATCTGTCTTTGTTTGGCTTATTTCACTTGGCATAATGCCCTCTAGTTTCATCTATGTAAAGGGCAGGATTTCCTATGTTCTTATGGATGAATAATATTCCATTGTATGTATATACCACATTTTCTCTAGCCACCCATCTGTCAGTGGACATTCATGTTGTTTCCGTGTCTTGGCTCTTTGAGTAATGTGCAATGAATGTAGGGTACACAGAGTGCTTTGAATCCTGATTTCATTTGGATAGATACCCAGAAGTGGGATTGCTGGATCATTTGGTAATTTTATTCTTAATTTTTTGAGGAGCCTCTATACTGTCTTCCATAGTAGCGGCACCAATTTACATACCCACCAACAGTGTGCTTTTTGTGTGTGTGTGGGGGGGGGTGCCAAGTATTTTGATGTGGAAATGAGAGGATTTCAAACTCAAGTTTTAAATCTGGCCAAGCACTGCTCTTTCTTCTTAGAGTTTAGGGTTAACATGAAGAGAAACTTTATTCTCTATTCTGGATAGTTTCTTGGGAAATGTTTCCAGGCTTGTTTCTATGTTTCAGAACCAGCCACAAAGTTTGTCTTTCCATTCTCACAAACCAGCAGACGTCATCTCCAACGTCATCTCTAAACAGGGACGTGGGGGACAATTTTGGTGAACAGCTAAACCGAAAATATGTATGAGAGGCGTATGGAAACATGCATGAAACCTTCAGGATGCTATAGGAGGAACTTAAAACACAAGACTTGGATGTCTAATGCTATCAGAAGGCTGTGCGTTAAGCAGAAAAGAGGGATCTCTGTTTTAAAGCTCTGTTTTAAAACTGTTTTGAGGGACGCCCGGCTGGCTCCTTCTGTGGAGGTGTGACTCTTGATCTCAGGATTGTGGGTTTGAGCCCCATGTTGGGTGTAGAGATTGCTTAAAAACAAAATCTTTAAAAAATAATAAATAGATAAGTTGCACTGATTGTTTTCAGTGTTCTTTTAATATACCGTCCCATTCCTTATGCATCTGTTAAGTTCTGCCAGTCTGATATTTGAAAAGTCGCTCTAGGACTATTTGTGTCTGGTAAGAGATCATAAAGTCCTGAAAAGTATCAGGAGGGCCTTACTCATGATAAATCCTCTTGAGGTATTCATTCAGAATTCAGTTGATTACGTTAAAGAATTTTTTTAAAGGGAACATTAGCAGAAGTACCCTGTAAACTGTAGAGTCATGAATAACCCTTAAAATAGACCCTATCAGGGTCTTAGCCTTAAAGGAATGATTAAACTTATTCTGAATCACCAGACTAATGGGAGAGCAAAGGGAGCGTGGCAGAGGAAGGACCTTTTCAATCCCAGTGATGTTTTGGGGGAGTGGTAGGCTTTCTGGGGAACTAGTGAGTTTCTAGTCACTGGGTATGCTCACATGTGACCTGAGCATCTACTAGTCATGGCTGTTGTAGGGAGCCTTGATGAGACCAGTGACCTTTTTCACTCTGTCTTACAAGTGTATGGTAGAGGTTTTTAGACGCTACCTGATTTGTGATTTCACAGGTGATTAAATGGAGATATATATGTGAGAATCCAGCTATCTCCCGTTAAATTGGGCATTAAAAAGACTTGTAAAAATATAAAATGATGCCATTCTTTTTTCTTTTTTTTTAATTTAAGCTTTATTTAAACATATAATGTAACCCCACCACCCTCTCCCAACCCCTCTTCCCCCCACCCCCCTCAGTTTGTTTTATGACATTAAGAGTCTCTTTTGGTTTGTCTCCCTCCCGATCCCATCTTGTTTCATTTTTTTCTTTTCCTACCACCTTAACCCCCACCCCCGCTGCATCTCCACTTCCTCATATCAGGGAGATCATGTGATAGTTGTCTTTCTCCAGTTGACTTATTTCGCTAAGCATAATACGCTCTAGTTCCAAAATGATGCCATTCTTGTAACTAATTTTTGTTTTGTGAAATTGTTACTTTTCACCAAAATGTTATCTGTGTTAACACGTACTGTATATATTTATCATTGTTGTTTTCAATGAATTAACACACAAATATTTTTAACACCCTTCAGTTTTAATCTCTAATAGGATAAATACAAACAGTTATCATTCCCATAAATTCAAACTGTTTGAGGCCTCCTATTTATTATCTATTGCTATGTAACAAATCATCCCCAAATTTAGTGCCTTAAAACAACAAACATGTACTATGTTGCAGTTTCTGTTTGTGTTCAGTTCTGGGTCTCATGAGGTTGCCTCCCAGATGTTGACTGTAGTTGCTGCCATCTGGAAGGCCTACCTGGGCTGGAGAATCTGTCTCTAGCAAGGCTCACTGGCTGTGGGCGAGAGGCCTCCGTACCTTGCCTTCTGTGTCCTCACAGCTTGACAACTGGCTTCCTCTAAAATGAGTGATCCCCAAGAGATAGAGAGAGAGAGTAAAATGGAAGCCACATTTTATGACCTTTCGTAACTTAGCCTCAGGTCACACCCCACCATTTTGCCATATTCTCTTCATTAGAAATGAGTCACTAAGTACAGCCCACACTCAAGGGGAGGGGAATTAGGCTCCGCTGAAGGGGTGAGTAACAGAGGATTTTAACTTTTTAACATACATCTTTTAAAAAGATGTATCAGACATCTTTTAAAAAGGCAAAGTCCTCTTTAAGAACCATTGGACTGGAAGATCTTCAAGGATATTTTTAACCCCAAGTTTCCATGGGGAAGGGAAATGAGGTCAATGATTAGGTCAGAATAGAGATCCGTGGGGCCCTCTCAAAAGGATTTCCCTCATTACCTACCTGGCAGATTTCCACTAATTCTTTGAAACTAAGTTCAGAAATCACTTCCTTCAGAAAATGTCTAGGTCCCTTCCTCTGTACCATCTCTGTTCCTACGTATACATTTGTGATTATGCTTTTCACCTCGTGTTGCAATTCTTTTGTCTTTTTATTCTCTCTTCTTATTAGATTGTGAGCGTTGGAGGTCAGGGATATTCTTTCTTTCTCCAGTACCTCGTGCTTTGTCATGCTTACCCGTCTTCTGTAGCCACATTTATTCTGTGTTCATTTATTTGTTCACACTCCTGCCTCTTTAGGGTCTGCCGTCCACTGTGTTAGCACTGGGCAAGATTTCTGCTCTCACAGTGGATTTTGGTAGGAAGACATGCAATAAGCAAGTAAACCAACAAAAAAGTTCATTTCAGGAATGGATTCACACCAAGCGGAAAATAAACCGACTGAGTTCTGTGGGTTGTGGTGAGTTCTGGGTCTCGTCAGCTTAAGGAAGTCAGAAACTGTTACATCCCAGGTGCCATGTTCAAATGAGAAACAGATCTGAGGTGAAGAAGCTGTAGGGTTGGTGTGGCCAGCAGCGGCACATCTGTCACTTGTCCGTGACCATATCTATAGACACAGAGTCTGGTTGTTTGGGCAGAAATGTGTACATGAAGGAGGCTGGGAAATACCCAGGGTCAGACTGCACCCACAGTCGGTAATGGAGTTGGGCCTCACATCCAGGCCAGGCGTTCAGTACAGTGACCTCGTGGTTGTTTCTACTGACGCCAAAACTTGCGGGAGGGTGATGAAGCCTGCCTATGTTAAAGACCCAGGGAGCAGAGGTGGGTGTCAGTGTGGTGCACGTGGGACATGGAAATGCAGAACAAAGTGCCCGTGAGCGTAGTACTGGCAGAACTTGTTCTGGCCTTCCAAGTTCACACTTGTTCCTGCCTCCTTGTTGTCCCATCGCTTCAGGCCCATGTGTCCTCATGCAGTTTCCCCCCATCCAAACCTGCTCCCAGGGAAAATTCCCCAGTCCTGGAAACCTGCTGTTGGTGCATAATAAAGGTGTGGCCTAGCAGGTTTCCACAGGGCTCAAGTGCCATGTTCGGGAAATCTCGTTGGGGAGAGATTCCTGTGTCTCTTGACTTGACAAACATTTGCAAAATTAAGTCTTAATGGCTTAAAAATAAGCAGTTAACAAACAAACAATAAAAGCCCCCAAATCTCAAATATTGACTCCTCCATGAAACCTTTTCCCCCTATTATCGCATACTGTACAATTGTTTACAGGTCTCTCTCTTTTGAGGGCAGGAACTGACTTTTATTCATTTTTAATATATCTTACATGGGTAGATGCTCAATAAAGTTTAAAAAAAAAAAGAATCTAAAACCATGGAGCACCTGGGTGGCTCAGTGAGTTAAAGCCGCTGCCTTCAGCTTAGGTCATGATCTCAGGGTCCTGGGATCGAGCCCCGCATCGGGCTCTCTGCTCAGCGAGGAGCCTGCTTCCCTTCCTCTCTCTCTCTCTCCGTCTGCCTCTCTGCCTACTTGTGATCTCTGTCTATCAAATAAATAAATAAAATCTTTTAAAAAAAAAAGAATCTAAAACCATGTACACTAGGGTACAAGGAGCTGGTGTTTGCTTGAGATGCTGTCCCTTCCCCAGACAACATAAATGTACAGTAATAGGAGGGTGGAGTGCATGATGACATATCTTTCCTACAAAGAGTTTCCAATAAGGGAGATGCTTATGTTATAATGTTAAGTAGAGATTGAGCTGATTGAATTTAATGTAATATATAATCATGCATAGGAGAAAGATCTGGAAGGAAATGAACCAAAATATTTAAATGATGATCTCAATTATAGCATGATCAATTACTTTAATTTTTATCCATCAGATTTTCTGCATTGTCTGAAATGTTTAGAAGGAGATTGTATTAACATATCAGATAACAAAATTTGGTTTTCTCCCAAAATATTTCCTTTGGAAAAGGGGGAGTTGCCTTACTTATATTCTCATCCTTCCAGAGTGGTTCACATTATGGGATGTTCTCTCTGACTTTTTTTGAACCACAGAGTACTGGTTGGAGAAAACACATTAGCTTGAAATGACATCAAGAAATCATGAACTTTTGGGGCATCTGGGTGGCCCAGGCAGTTAAGTGTCCAAATCTTGATTTTGGCTCAGATCATGATCTCAGGGTTGTGAGAGCAAGCCCTGTTTCGGGCTAGGCATGGAGCATGCTTAAGATTCTCTCTCTCCCTCTCCCTCTCCCTCTGCCCTTTCCCACCCCTCTCTGTCTCTCTCTCTGAAAAAAAAAGAGGGGAGAAGAAAAAAGAAATCATGAAATTTTAGATGATTATGGTGGCTTTTTGGTTTAAAAAAAAGAGAGCAAAGAAATATAATGTGAATTTAATGAATTTGTTCTTTGGGATAAGATCCCTAAACTGCAAGCCTAGCTGTCCTCATAAGCCAGCTTTCCGGAAGTTCCTTACATGATGATACTATAAGCGATTTCCCTGTGAAGATCATGAATATACACTTGTAGGATGAATAAGACAAATCATTATCTTAGTGTTTTTTGAATGGGTACTTGTGGCTCGCCATAAAAACCTCAATGGCAGCATTAAATTTGTATTAAAGAAATACAAATTAGATGTGAGGGAGGATGATGTTTTCCATCTGGAAAACTGTCAGATGGCTCAAAAAGTGTCTTGTGACATGGAGAGTACTTGGCACTAGGTGCATATGGCGAATGTAAATCAAATACCTTCACAGAACACAAGAATAGAAGAAAGAAATACTTCTGAGTTGAATGTTGTTTTATATAATGTTATTTTAAATATGTATGCTTAATTAAATTAATCAATTAGACATTGAAATCAAATACATAACTGTTTTGTTGATGTCCTTCCTTAAAGGCTTGTATTCCAACTGGTAAAAACTGAATTTCTTTTTCTCTCTTTGGGAAACTGACCTTACTTTAGGGTCACTTTCTATTTCTGTATACTTTTATAATAAGAGCAAAATCAAAAGCACAAAAATTGTTATCCCTTCCAGGGACTCTTAAAATTTAATAGACATCTATGCTTTTATGTAAGTAATTAAACTTTAATGCTGAGATCCTAGGCATGAGCCAGTGGATGGGAGAAGTACTTAGGGAGGCAGCTAGGTCTTTGTATTTTTTATTTTGAACCTAAGTGAGGCTGGCTTGCAGGGGAGGTTTCCATCAGGGAAAATTTCTTGGAGGAATGACCTTGAAGTTCAGGCTACAAGAAGGCGGTGGACATATTAGGAAGAAAGGAATAAAAAAGCACGTTTTAGCATATCTACTGCTACATTACAGACCACCCAAAACTTAAGGGCTTAAGATGTCACTCATTTGTCACTGTTCTTCGGCTTGGCAATTTGGGCAGAGCTCAGCTAGGATGGCTCATCTCACTCTGCATTTGTTTGTAGTTGTTTGGTGGGTCAGCTGGTCATGGAGGGCTTTGCTTACAGTCTGGAGCCTCAGTAAAGGGTCTTGTAATGGGGGCGCCTGGGTGGCTCAGTGGGTTAAAGCCTCTGCCTTTGGCTCAGGTCATGATCTCAGGTTCCTGGGATCGAGCCCCGTATCGGGCTCTCTGCTCAGCAGGGACTCTCTGCTCAGCAGCTCTCTTTCTGCCTGCCTCTCTGCCTACTTGTGATCTCTGTCTGTCAAATAAATAAATAAAATCTTTAAAAAAAAGGGTCTTGTAATGGCTGGATGGCTGGACCTCTCCTTGTGGTCTCTCATCCTCACAGATGGGCTTGTTCACATGGCCTCAGTATTCAGAGTGTGAAAGCAGAGGATTTGGGGCTTCTGGAAGCCAAGGCTTGGAAGTCGTAGGGTGTCACTTATGCCACGTCCTGTTGGTCAAAGCAAGTCACAAAGTCAGCCCCGATTGAAGACAGTGGGGAAATAGCTTCCACCTTTTTATGGAAATTGCTGTAAAAAATCTGTGGCCATGTTTAATTTCTTGCATGGATTTCAGATGGGGAGGGCAGCTTCTGGAAGGGAACAGAGACAAGAAAATGTAAATGCCATAGTAGGAATTTTAAGGAGTTCAACCTGATTAAAATAGAGAAGGCCTGTTGGGGAGCATCTGGAAGTCAACCAGGGGTGCAGCCCGAGAGGCCCAAGGGTTGAAAGCCTACAACCAGAACTTTGATATGAGGATTAATAAACCTCTGCACATACCCTGGCTACCACCTCAAAGGGTTCACTTCATTCATTTTCATTATAGTTTCTATCTTCTTTAAAGGTGGTTTTGTTTTGTTTTGTTTTTGAGAGAGAGAAAGGGGGAGAGAGAGAGCGCGCAAGCTGGGGGGAAGAGAGAGAGAGAATCTCAAGCAGACTTCCCACTGCACGTGGAGCCAGCCACAGGGCTCGATCTCAAAACCCTGAGACTGTGACCTGAGCTGAAATCAAGAGTCAGAGGCTTAACAGTCTGAGCCACCCAGGTAGCCCTTGTTTCTACTCTTTAAAGCATTTTTGCTTTGAGATCTTAGAAGAGCCTACATCATGAAACTGCCAATTCCAGAAATGGACGTTATCAAAGCCTTTGTGACTCTCCGAAGACAAAAGAGCAGAGAGACAATGAAGGACCGCGGTTAAGCACCCGAACTTGGAGCCAGACAGACCTTAGTTCAAATCCTGTCTTCATCACTTGAAGCCATGTGATATCTGATCAGTCCCTTGGCCTTTCTGGGCCTCAGTTTCCTCCAGTATCATATGGTGCTAAATTCATGCCTTCCTCACAAGATCAGGGTGAGGATTGATAACACACTTACGGATTTAGCTTAGGGTCTTAAGCATTAAATACATAATGTCAATTAATGTCAGCTATAATTATAGCCTTTGGATTTTAATTCTTCACCTGTAAAATGAGGTACTGCTGTTGAAATTTCCAGGGTCTCATTTTTAAAAAATAGCTTATTTTTAAAATGGAGCATTGGGAAGTTTGCAAATGAAAGGCCTACTCCTCTTCGGAAGGGTAGAGTTCTGTCTTGTGATTTGCATCCAAGAAGGTCTTCTTCAAAGTTAATGACTTCTCTTCTCTGAAAGGAAACTGACCCCTTGGCAAGCATATCTTACAAGCAGTTGATGCTTTGAAGAATGAATGCATTTATTCTCTATTTGAATGTATTCTATAAGATAAATCAGGATGCTGGAAACTGTTCACTTTTAAACACGTATTTTTTGCGTATTTAACACATACTGTAAATCTACTGTGTTAATAGATTCTGTGCTAGGTATTGGAGATGTAATGATGAGTGAAATCAGTGTTGTGGTGCTCAACAGCTTCTTTTAATGGTCTGCACTAAATAAGCCCTAAGTAAAAGTATGCATAATTTTTTACCCAGGGAATGTTGACAAATCGCCTAATTTTTTTGTCCTTCATCCCGAGCCATTATTCATATTATTGAAATAAATTCATCTGTTTGGAGTAAAAAAGTTATTGTGAGATATAATTCTAGAGCCAACCCTAAGTCAGATGGTCCATCTGTTAGGCAGGTGGAGTGAAAACCACGTGGGCTAGTAGTGTAGGGCTTCCCTGAGCCCCTCATCCAGAGAAAGAGGTTTTTCCAAGGCTAGTTGGACCCTTATTGAGCAACACCAGGTAAGGGAAACCTTTAAACACAGTACATTTTTTTTTTTAAGATTTTATTTATTTGTCAGAGAGTGAGCGCACAAGAAGGGGGGAGCAGCAGGCAGAGGTAGAAGCAGGCTCCTCGCTGAGCAAGGAACCTGGTCCAGGACTTGATCCCAGCCATGACCTGAGCCAAAGCAGACACTTAACCAACTGACCCACCCAGGTGCCCCAAAGCACAGTACATTCTAAAAAAATACTAATATGTTCTAATGTGGGGAGAATTAATACCTCTCAGAATATGTTATTTTGGATTTATGCTTGGTTGTATTCACATTTTTCTTATCTCTACAAATGAATAACCCTTTTGACTCAGTAAATAGAAGGCATCATAGTCGTATATAAGGAGGCCCACTTTAGGTCTTAACAGACTTCAGACTCAGGCTAAATGTAAATAAAACATAAACCATTTGATAGATTATGGAAGTAGATTCAGCAGAAAAACATGCCATGTTCTGACTTCATTTTTGTTCCAGGAAGTGGGAGATATGTAGATGGAGGGTGCATCTTGGCCTCAAACAAGAGGTCACAACCAGAGAAAGGTGCCCCACATCTTTTTAATTATTCCATTCAGAGCATCTGCTTGAGGCACAAGTAGGATCCTGGCCTCCCCACTGTGTCCCACACTTGTGTAACTTTCCAAGGCCCTATTTGGAAGAATAGATTTTCCACTCTGTATCTCTTTCTCCCACTCCTGAATCACACCTGTAATTCTCCCTTCAGCCATTTCCCAGGACATAGTTGAATCAGTCACATCGTCTTAGGGTATATGCCTTAATTATAATCCAAAAAGCAGGTAATGGGAAGTATTGGCACACAACTAATTATCAGACCAAAAAGCAATGTTTCCTCAAATGTGGTGAATAAAGTAGCATGTAACCTACTGTCAACTAACTATGAATGTGCCCATCCCAGCACTTTTAAAGAGAACCCCTCAAGAAAGCTGAGAAATACATTTTTAATGGAGCCACCTGTGCTTCAGGCCTTGAGAACTTTAACAAGGATCAGTCCATGAAAAGAGTTGCTATAAGCCTGTATAATAAATTAAACATAAATTTTAAATTATTCATTGAGTCTTCCTAAGAGATTGAGATGCTGTAGGGATAATGAAAATGCAATTTAATAAGCAGTCCATAGTGATTTTAAAAGGGAGGTAAAAAAGCAGTGTCCATTAAAATTTCACCTTTGCTGAAGAATGAACTAAAAGGATAAGTTTAAATTAATAGTACTAATTAATGTGAACTTGCAATGCAAGACAGTACTTTATTTTTAATTTTATTCTATTATTTTATTTTTAAATAAAATATATTTGCCATATGACATTATATAAGGTCAAGGTCTACAACATGTTGATTTGATACATTTCCATATTGCAGTATGATTGACACAGTTGACATTAGCTAATGCCTCTACTATGTCTCATAGTTCTATCTTTCTTTGTGGTGGGAAAAATTAAGATCTAGTTTCTTAGCAAGTTTGATGGAATAATACAGTATTATTGTTTATAATCACTATACTGTGCATTATGTCTCTAGGAGTTATTTATCTACTAATTGTAGGTTTTACCCTTAGACAATATCTTTCCTATTCCCCTACTTCCAACCCCTGGCAACCCCCATTTACTACTTTATTTTGTATTTTAATGCCATTTTATTGGTTTATAGTATTACCAATTTAATCACAGAATAGAGCTTGGGGAGAAAATAATAATAGTAATAATAAAAATGACAGATACTCTTTATGAGTTACTTTGATTGGACTTTTTCATAAGTTATAAATTTCATAAGAGAGATGAATAACTTGCCCATGGTTGCAGAACTAGGATTTGAGCACTGCTTTTTGTGAGGCTATCGCCTGTGTTTCTCCACTATACTGTTCTAGTCAAACTGTATTGCCTCATGAAGACAGATCAATGAAGAGACGAAGCTAAGAGCTCTGGAGTCAGAGTTCAGGTTCAAATACCAGCTCTTCCTCTTACAAGCTGTGGCACCTTAGATAATTAATCTAACTCCTCTGTGCTTCAGTTTCTTCTCATTAATAGTCCCCTTAATGGTTCTTCCCTTAATAGTTTCTCCTCATTAATGGACATAATAATGTGAGAATTAAGTGGGATAATGTATAAAAAGCAATTAACCCAATGACAGCTCTGCAGCGAAAGTTCAATACATAGTAATCGTTATCGCAGGTATTATTGCTGTTACTGAAAGAAAAGAAAAGAAAAAGAGAATGGTGTGGTTGTCTTAGATGACAAACAGCCCTAAGCAGTGCCATATGTTCTTGTTAGGTCACTCTTTCAAGCCAT
>RCUC01125581.1:0-23992 GCA_003697995.1 Taxidea taxus jeffersonii | reverse complement strand
GGAGAAGCAGTAGAGTATGGTGCTTCAAAGCCCAGACCTCAGGCTGGATTTCAGCTCTGACACTTGTTGACTCTGTGAATCTGGTCAGGAACCTTAACCCCCCGTGCCTCAATTCCCCCTTTCAAACAGGAGTAATAAGAATGCTTGAATCAATCAATACATTAAAACAAAGTGGTACTTACTGTTTCATAACTACTTATTATTTTTGTGCATAAACTCCATACACATATTACTTAAAAACTAAAATTAAAATAGAAAAGAGCAGTAATGCAAATTTTACTTCTAAAGACTCAGCTTCTGAAGACTCTGCTCTTTCTTTACATGAAGTGACAGTCAGATTCTTACATTCAATTTTGCCCTAACTGCACCAATTTCTGTTCCTTTCCTTTCCCACAGACACTTCCAAGAACACAGCAACTACTGAGAAGGGTGGGGCCTTGGCCCTCCTCCCCCATACCGCCAGTGGGTGTCTACCAAGTGTCCACGCCATCCTCCCAGCCCTTCCTTGGCTGGAGGCCACAGTATCAGGAAGAACGCACCGAATCTGACTTTGGGCTTGTGCTTTCAGAGGCAACAAGTCATAGATCATACGAGATCACTGTGGTCACCAGGAAAAGACTTGCTGTCCTGCCAGTATCGCAGACAGAGCTCTTGGTGTTTCAAAAGTGAATGGAAGAAGCATGCAGACACATTCAAGGGACCAGCTCTTCACTTGTTCCTCAAGGGTAGAAGACCCTCCCTTACCGTCGCCTCTTCTCTGCCCCTGTGTGCCTTCTCCTGACCTCACCCTGTAAAATCAGTACCCAGCAGAAAAGCTAGAAGACCTCTGCTGTCTCATTCAGCTACCAGCCAGGCTCTCCCCAGCACCCACACAAGACGGGAAACCGGGGTGCCCTGCTCCATGCCAGGGCACATGTGCGTGCCTCGGTGGGACCAAGTGCTTTCATTACAGAATGCAGTGCACACGTGTGAATGAATTTTCTCATTGCTCTGACATCTCACTCCGAGACCCTGCATAAACACTCTCAGTTCTCCAGACATCGTTCTGCTCTGCTAGAAAATCTGAGCCCAAGAATTGATACCCGCATCTCACCCAGGGTGAGCAAGACCCGAGGCAGTGAGGGCCCTCACACAATGCAGCACAAATAAATTTGAACTAGGACTCAAACCCCCGTCTACAGAGCCCAGTATGTTGCTCTTTCCATGGTGCTTGACCACGGCCCGATATCCAAATTACCATCATCCCATCACAGACCCTTCCACGTGAAACCCCGACCCCCATCCAGAAATCCACAGAAAGAAAGGATCATTCTTACATGACAGAATTCCTTTCCAAGGCTTCAGCAGTAGATTTTGACCTTACCAAGAAATTCCCAACGAAAATAACAAGGGAGAGATTAAAAGCTCCAAGTTAGTTTAAACCACCCTATGCTGGCCTCTATGGTCGCATCGTTAGATCAGACAGCAAGTTCTCACACAAAGTCATAAACTCACCCTGCTGCAGACCAGCACCACCAGCCTCTCGGGAAGGGAGCCCCTTTTGAACAAGCAACTGAGATGGAGAGCCAACGCTCCCCTCTCTCCCCTCCCCTTCCCTGCCCACACCCACCCAAAGGCCAGTCTCTACCAAGCTGTTTGGCAACTCTGTTCAAGACAGCTTAAGGTCCAGGAGTGGATTAGGAACAGCTAACACTCTGGCAATCATTTTCCTTTCCCCTGAGCCCAGACTTCAGTGGGCGTGCAATGTGGTATTTTGCTTCTGATTTCCACCACTTCTCTGCAATGCAACACGAGAAAAATAAGAGCCTATGCCAACACAGGAGCAGCCAGCCCCAAGTCCTCTGCCTCCCTGCCATGGGAAGACCCTTGGTGACCGGGCCATCTCCTGTCCCCAGAACCTAAGGAGCAGGCCACCACTGGCCTGTAGGATGAAGCGGGAAGGGTTAGCCTGTGCTGCGGCCTTCCCTTCAAGCCAAGGAAGCAGATGGGCTTCCCCTCCTGCCGAAAGCAGCCTGGGAAATCTACAAGGATGGACAAGCCATTCTACATTTAAGCCACTCAGGGCAGTTGTTGAACATTATGTTTTCTGTGTATCTGTGTAACTGCCAGAGATTGGAGGTCTAGAACACAAGCTCAGGGAACACTAGGCCTATTACCTTCATTCTCTGGTCTCCCCTGGGTTTCTGGTCCTGTGTCCCTCACTCATCCTCCACTTAATTGCCAAGTGATTCAAAACACATCTCTGAACAAAACACATCTCTGAACATACCGTGCCCTCACACAGAATCACCCCGGGCTCCTGGGAACCTGCCGGGGAGAGCCCCGTATGGCGGTATGGACCCTCAGAGGGCCCACCGGCTTCTTGGGCCACCCACTCTTGACCGCGTCCTGCACTCCAGAGCTGCAAAGCCAGGCAGGGCCCGGGTCCTCTCTCACCTCGTGATCGTTGACTGTGTATTTCCCTGTTCTGAGGCCACCTCCTCCCCATCTCAAAGAGCCGAGGCCCCGGCAGAAATGCCACCTCCTCCAGAAAATCCTTTTTGGCTCCTCCAATACCCTGAGGATTGAATATTCTTCCATGGAAGATTCACCATGTTCCGAAAATGACCTCTGTCAAGAAAATTTTTAAAACTGTCTCTCAGGCTAGTTTGTGAGGTCTTGATCGGGGCAGTCACTGTCTTCTCTGAGTGCCTACAACAGCATCTAGTGAAACGGATGTGCTCTGGGACCGCGTGTTGATCCAGTAATTCCTAAGTGCAGGGAATATGCTGTCTTCCTTTTTTGTTTTTTGATCCTCCAGGCAATAGATGCTTCAAGTGGTTTGTGAATGACAGAATAAACCAAAGAACTATGTTTCCCCAACTCAAAGAATCTGCGCTTTGTCCTCAGACAAATGCATGTCCACGCGTCAATGATGTCAGCCTGGGACTTTGTCTTTGAGTAGCTCGTCCAGTCTGCCGTCTCTGGGAGGCCGTCTGTGACTCATGTTCCCTCCCTGCTGCCTCCTGTCTATCTCCTCCTCCGGGCAATCCAACATTGCCCTGTGATGGTGGAGCAGGGGTCCCACCCTACCTTGCTTGCTGCAGGGGCTTGAGTCCCTTGGGACTTACCGATAGGAGGCACAGGAGAAGTTTGCTCTCATCTGGATAACTGCACCTGTAGCGCACAGATGGCATGGGCTTCTGGAGGCCCTCCATGTCTCTCACACAGTCCTGGGTAGGGGGAAGTCCTCATTATTATCTAATCAAGGTAGACACAACAGGGGGCTTATAAAATGAGGCATGATAAAATAAGGGGGTTAGAAAGGATTATTACTTCACCTCCTTATCCCAGTTCTAACTCCTCCAGTCTAGAACATTCACTTTGTAATAGATAACACGGGCTGACACGTATACAAGCTTACTGATCTGAACCTGAGGTTCCCCGAAATTTGTCGGTAATCACCTCCCAGGGAGCAGCGGGCTTCAGCCAGTGTCTGACATGGCCTGCACATTTTGGTATCAGCTATTGCTGAGGAAGCCTGTTTCTGTAAAGGGGCCACCAGCACACCCAACAGACACTCTCTGGCAAGTTTGCGAATTGCTACAACATAAAAAGGCAGGCCCGGTTTGAATTACCAGGCTCCAATTCCTCGCTGGAGTTCTGGTCACACTCACTACACAAACCATCTGGAGCCTCGCTTTGGCACTTTGTTATTTACTCGCGGTCCCAGGTGGAATTAGAGTCCATAATTCACCAATGTCCGCCCTCTTCTCCATGGACAGCATCATACCTCATCTCAGCAGTCGCCTCCTGGCCATCCATCAGCCATTCCAACTTGGGAATCCCTTGCCAATGTGGATGTTTTTCTCTGGGGATTATCATTATAAATTAATGTTTTAAATTTGGGGTCTAGGCTGCCATTTTGGAGAGCATTTTGCCTTTTTTCTCCTAATCTCACATGTCTCAAACTTATAAAGGGCCCACTTACTTATCCCACTTTCCCTTCCTCCCTTCATAAAGAATTCTGGTCACCAGCAGACTATATGCTCCAACCCCTTTTACTTCTCTGGGAATTCATCACCAAACAAACCAACGAACAGTGAAAACCTCCCATCAGCTCAAGGTGCTCAGTGAGAAGACCACAGCTTATCAGTGAAGACTGAACATGTTACTGAATCTCTCTGTGCTTCAATTTTTCAGGGTAGGAGGCGAGAAGTTTAGTCATAAAACATGTACTGGTCTGTGTTGAGTAGTAGCAAAGGAAGGACCCCCTTGGTAAGCAAAAGTCAAAAGAAAGGGAGAGGGATTATGTGTCCAAGAATTGGAAAAGTAGAAGGAGTTTGCTGTGCTGGAATGCAGGAAACAGGCAAGGAGCAGAAGACAACAAAATGGAATAGGCACGGGGAGTGAGATGATTAAAGTCCTTGAACACCATGTAAAGAAGTCTGGATAGGTCTTTCAAAGCGATAGGAAGACACTGAAGGTTTTAAGAAGGGGTATCACTTGTTTAGACTTTTTGTTTTTAAAAATATTGTTAGAAATGTAGAGGCTGGATTGAAGAAGAGCACAAGTAAAGGGGGAGAATCCAGCCAGGGGACTGTAGGGCAGGTGAGAATGGATGGTGGCAAAGTGGAGATGGAGAAGATAGGACAGAGCTAAGAGATCTTTAAAGGGGTACAGGGGAACAAAGGAAGGAATGACTTGAGTAAATGCTCAAGTTTCTGGCGTGGACAACTGGATGAGCAATGATGCCATTCACCAAGGTAGAGAATAGAGGGAGTTTTTCAAGAAAGGGGAATGAGAAAAAACAATTTAGTTTGGGGACATTTTGAATGAGTGCCTGTAGGACACTCAAAAAGAGTTTCTAGTAGGTAGGATAATTTTCAGGGAAAGGGAGTCACTGATATATGCGGTGTGTGAAAACTGAAGACACAGGGAAGGTAAGATCATCCAGGAAGCAGGGAGAGTAGGAACAAACAGGAGGGTTGGCCATAAGATCCTAGGGAATCACTAACCAAAGGAGGATAGAATTTCAAAGAGAAAGTAGTCATTTGTGTCAACCAAACTACAAGTGAAGACCTGGAAAGCAGAGACCAGAAAGAAGTGGGCTTGGGAATGAACTGGGAGACAAGTAAATGTGAGCAGTGAATGTGAAATTTTGAACCTATGAAAGGAGAGAGACAGGGTCAAAGGAAATTATTGGTTGGTTAGTGGCTTGTTTTATTATTATTATTATTATTATTTAATCTTTTTTTAGAGAGGTGGGGGAAGGGGCAGAGAGAGAAGGGAAAGGGGAATCCCAAGCAGGTTCCATACCCAGCACAGAGCCTGACACAGGGCTCAATCTCATAATCCTGAGATCATGACCTAAGCTGAAATCGAGTTGGACACCCAACCGACTGACTCACCCAGACACCCCTGTTGCTTTATTTTTGATTTAACTATTTTTTTGGAATAATTTTGGATTACAGAAAAGTTGCGCCAACTATCCAGTTCCCCATATTAACACCTTACATTACCATAGTATATTTACCAAAACTCAGAAACCAACATTAGTACATTACTATCAACTAACTTCTAGAATTTATTCAGATTTTATCAGCTTTTCCACTAATGTCCTTTTTCAGTCTCAAGAGCCAATCCAGAGTACCATGTTGCATTTATTTCTCATAGGTCCCTAATATTCTCTGGTCTTTCTTTGTTTTTCACGACCTTGACAGTCTTGAGGAGTACTGGCCAGTAACCCATAAATGCCGCACAATCTGAGTTCTTCCCATGGTTAGACTAGGCTTATGAGTTTGGGGGAAATTATACCACAAAGGTACCCTCTCCATCACTTCATATCAGGGCTACGTGGAATCCACATGACAACACTGCTGATGTTAATTTTGATCACTTGGTTAATGTAGTGGCTTCTCAACTATGAAGTTCTGCTTTCCCTTACCTCACTCTGTTCTTTGGAAGTGACTCACGACCAAGTCAGCCCACACTTCCATGTGAGATGGGGGTGGAGGTAGGATTAAGCTCCACCTCCTGTTTTGTTTTGAAGATGAGGAAGATCCTCCTAACTCAGCCTATAATCCTTCTAATTTTCTCCTTTACTCCTTTACTATAACTTCTGGAGTCTCAAGCACACAAAAGAGCACTTAATTCTGAGACTTTATTTTGTTCATTCATCAATTTTCCATGTTTTAATCAAGGTTCCAGGAGAAACAACTCAATGCCTAATCTGGGACTCCCACTATATTCCTCTCTTTCCTTGACCCATTTGGTTACCATGTCCTTTCATATTTACCTGTTAAACACCTCATATTTAGTCACAGGAGATAACTGATAAAACTCTGTTCAGATCAACTGACCCTTAAGTTGCTTACCTTTTCCTCCAGGTTGAACCCCATCCTCAGCCCCAACTCTTGGTAAATAACAGAAAGACAGCAAAGGAGACAAAACCTCCTCTGTATCATCACCACACTTTAGTATGGTCAATATGAATATCAGATGGCTTAGTAGCTTAGAGCTCGTCCTAAGGAAATGGCTCATAAAAAGCCCCTTCCTGGCACTTTTCACAGAAGCTTTCCAGGAATATGTTTTATGCAAGAATTGTTTGCTTGTGAGATGCTTGTAGGGTGAGTCTAGTCTTAGGAAATGACCCGCAGGAGATCTGGGCTCCAGGATTGGTTCTGCCACTAACTTACTCTGGAAACCAAGGTTCACATTTCCAACGTTCATACCTTGATTTGAGCATTGATAAGATGAAGGAGTTGGGCTGATTATAATGAATTCAGTTCATTCCACCAGCTGCTTTATTAAGCACCAATCATTTAATTTCATTGTTGGGGCTTCTTTGTTAAAGTCACAGGACAGTGTGATTGGCTTTGGGAATCCTACATAGAAGCCATATCTCAGAAGAATCACATGGAAAAGGGATTAGGGCTGCATAGGTCAAATTCCAGCTTGGTGAGTTGTGTGAGATAAATGTGGGGAAGCCCAGTGGAAAGAAGGGGGCTCCTAACCTCTCAAGAGACAATGCACGCTTCTTCTCAGGGGACAGGAGGATTGGCAGCCCTCCGTTGCCTCCAGCCCCATCCCATCAGGTGGGGTTAGCTTGCTGCTGAGCTCACATGACGGATGGCTCTTTGGGCCTCCAGAGTGTTCTCCAGCATCACTGGGTTGTCAAATTGCAAACAAAAGCCATTCATTGCCCCCATCTTCTCTCCTGAATTCTTCCTAGCTTTATAACCTCAAACTCACAAGCTATGCGATAATCATCTGAGGGTCTTCCATTCCTCATCTACATGAACCATATTTTTCTGAAACACAAAAAGTCAGCACACATCACCTGACAAAGAGTGTTTTTGCTACTCCTGACTGTAAAAACAGTCTAGGAAAGTCTTGGTACTTTGGGTACCAAGATATTATTATTTCCACATTCCTGCAATGATTTCTAACATTTTTTTCTGGAACTAACCAAATAGAGTTACAACTGCCTTAGCAAGTTTGGATGCAAGGTGCCCTGCACAGCATCTCTTCCCATTTCCTCCTACAGTTACAATCACTACTGCAAAGAGCTAGCGTACTGTGATGACGGAAGGTGGAACGAGGAGAGAGGAAAACACTTGGCCAAACTCACCATTAGGTAGGAGAGACTGTGGCCCAGAAGGATTAGAGGAGTACAAAGTACCACTGGCCCCAGTGTTGGATCTGCTCATATTTAAAATCCAACCATCGCAATTACATAACTTTGGACACCTATTTTTACCTATAATTAAACAAAGCATCCAAGAGTATCTGGACTCAAAGGGTTTTTTCAATTATTGCCACCTTCAAGAGAAGGCACTAATGTCAGGTGGGAGATTACTAGAAAGTGGTAAAGCATCATGAGTCTGAGATGAGAGTTGGCATGGGATCCTTGCTTGCTGCCTGCTACACATTCTTTAAGAAATGGCCAGCCACAGGGTGCCTGGGTGGCTCAGTGGGATTAAGCCTCTGCCTTTGGCTCAGGTCATGATCTCAGGGTCCTGGGATTGAGCCCCACATCAGGCTCTCTGCTCAGCAGGGAGCCTGCTTCCCTCTCTGCCTGCCTCTCTGCCGACTTGTGATCTCTCTCAAATAAATAAATAAAATCTGAAAGAAAGAAAGGAAGGAAGAAACAGAGAAAGAAAGAAAGAGAAAGAAATGGCCAGCCACTTGCTCCCCAGTGGAGTCTGGGAGTGGGAGACCACTGGCTCTTCATAATTCCAAGGACAGAGAGTAAGAGACACCAGAAGGAAATGGCCAGTCTCATGGTGGCAGCATCCTCATCCATGCAGGGACATAACTGCCCACCATTATTCAGAGGAGCCTAGCTTAGGACTCCTAGGACCTGAGTTCTAACGTTGGAATTTTCCACTGTAAAATTAGAAGGCTGATAGTATCATCTTTAACATCTTGCCCAGCTTGAAGGATCCATGGTTTCTTTAGATTAAGCAGGTATTTCTTTAGAATGACAGGAAATGGAGGAGAGACGTGGGTAGCATGAAAGTCTGGTTGCAAGAAAGATGAGGAGAGAAAGGGCATTGAAGGCATAAGGGTTCAACCCATATGTGATCCATACAACTTCTCTGAAAGGTTCCAGGAAAAATGTCTCTCTCTCCTTTCTGCCTCATACTTCTGGTATAGGAGCTCTAGTTTACCCCAGACTCTCTTGATGGCTTAATTTAAGAGTAAAATCATCTAAAATCCAACATTTTATTTGATTTCCCAACCCCCTCAAAACAAACAAACAAACAAACAATACACTTGGCAGGAATTTCCATCTCCATTCCCTAAAGAAAAATCCTGGGGCTCACTGAGAAAAAGGTGTCACCTAAGAAACTTCTCATGGTCAGCTGAAGCCAGACCCCCTCTATACCAGTTCTTTGGAGCTGTAGAGTATCTTGAAGGTATCTGCAAGCAAAGCCTGCTAAACACTTATTTTACCTCCCTCATCAAGTGGCCAAAGTTCTCCAAAAAGAGTGTCTCAGAATAAAGCCTAGAGCTGGGTTACCTACTTTGTCACTGACAGGACAGTAACTTTCTGCCTACGCTTCTCACCCCTTAGAGGTCCCACCAAGCCTCTTCCAGGTTCTGAGTGTCTTTGAGCTGAGGAGCTGGGGGCTCTAGCCTCTCCCCCTAATTTAATCTGAACACTCCACTTTTATCTGCTTTATTTATTGGTCTCTCTCTAGGTATTAAAAAGTGTCAGAGAACCACTGTAGGGCAAGTTCTAGTCCGCAGTGTTGTTTCCAGCCTGAACCCAAGTTCCAGTTTCTTTGCATGACATGCTAATAAATCTCTGCTTTGGCCTCCCAATAGAAAAGGGAGGACAAACGCAGCTCATTGGTCTTCGAGACATACTGTCTCTGTCACATCAGGATGCCCTCAGGGGGTCTTAAATCCAGAGAAACATGAGAGGAGTCATTTCACATCTTAAGACCGCTCTGATGAGAGAAGCCTCATTACCACGCGTGCACAGTAGCTAGTATTTTACATAGACTAACTGGCCTGTTTTCATTCCTTTTAAATACCCAAAGGCATCCTACCTCCATGAGGAGCTGAAGGCCTACAAACCATGGTCGTAAAATCTGTTTGCACACTAGGCGAGTGCTAAAGAGCACCTGAAACCACTTTGCTTCTATTTGTTTTGCCCCCTAATATGCACACTGGTATATTAGTGTTTCTTTTGAATCCCCCTGGGTTTGGATATTATACACCCAAGTTTTACTTCAAATTGAGTTTTCACAGCTGGATTATAAACCAATGGAAATATTGACCCAGCACCAACTATATCATTCCAAACAGGTGTTGCTTTAATTAGCCTTATCGTAAAACAAAAATTAAAAATTAAAGGAAAACATTTTAATGTACCTAAAGAGTTTCTGAAGGTCTTAAAGGGAGCAGGCAAATTACTGAGAACTTTTAAGCCTTATCTCCTGTTCTCAGAGGCGCTCTTAAAAATTCAGGAACACTTCTGAAGCTGCAGTAACACCCCAGTGTTTTAAGAGGAGAAGAAAAGCTGGCTTCCCTGGAATGTTTTTCAATGAAGAAGGAAGTTTTTAAGTGAAGGGAAAGAGGCTTTGAAAATCCATTCACCTAGGTCCTAGACGTCCTCATCACAGGCAGGAAGAAGACAAAAAGAGCAGTCTTTGGATGTCACTCCTGACCTTCAAGGGGATTAACATGATTTTCCATGCAAAGACAAAGGAGTTTCTATGTGATTTTCAATTTGGTGCAGAAAACATACCTACTGGGGACTTACAGAGAGGTGGAAGAGAGGTTGCAAAAATCCTACCCTCAAAGAGTATTCAAGCTCACTGTTTCACACACATGAAACCACTTAGAGAGCAAGTTAAAATTGGATATGAATTAGATCAGGTGTGTTGACATTTCAGCAAGACAACACAAACTTCCTTTGGCCCTAGGAAGTTTGGCCCTAGGACTTCCCAAAGAGAGCAGAGTAAGTGGCTAGCCTCACAGATTGAATATGGAGAGACAAGCCCACAGAGCATCTCAAACTGGAGAAACTGCATCAGTAAAGATGCAGAGCAGTCGTTCTCCAGTTTGAATGCACCCTAGTCACTTACAGGGTTGGTTAAAAATAATTACTGGGCCCCCAGAGGTTCTAATTCAGTGGGTCTGAAATGAGGGTCCAAGAATTTGCATTTTTAACAGGTTTCCAGCTGATGCAGCTGTTGCTGTCCCATGTACCACACTTTGAGAACAACTGACCTGCAAAAAAGGTTACACATAGCTCTTAGTGATCGTGTCAGCTGACTTAGCTCTGAGAGGATTCACATACAAGAGTAGAGAGTGCAGTTCCAAGAAAGATGCTTGTTTTTTGACGGTGTCAACTAGATCATTTTTACGCTAAAAAAATTACTCATTTTCAACTTAACCCTCTTTCTAGCCATCTTGAGTCTTATTCACTTTTTTTTTTCTCAAAGGAAAGAGAATTCTCTAGTGAGTGCTATTATGGGTCCTTCCTGTACCTGTGTTAACTTAGTTCTCATAAAAAATGCAAAAAATTTATCAAAACAGTAATAATGATGATGCACTCTGCCCTTACACTAAGCACTTGCCTCCGATTGTATCCTTGTAAGAAGGGGGCAGGCTCCGTGAAAAGATCTGCTGCCCTTAAAAATCTCTCCTTCTCCTTCCCGAGAAAATACCAACTCCTCTGGTCCTTTCTATTACTCAGCTTAAGGGTTAAGTTCTTCTGAAGTACAAGGACAGAGAAACACTTAGGGACCACAAATGACAGGAGTTATCATAAGATAGGGAAGAAATAAAATATGAAAACCACACATTGGGCCTCTTGAAAGCACAATGACATTCATAACTTAGAGCAATTCCGATGATTCTCTCAACCTGTCTCCTCTGGGATGGCCAGCCACTGTTCCCTACCCTGAGGCCCCATAGGTCTTTGACGGAACTTCCTTTTCTCTGCATGCTTCTCCCCACCCCCCGCTGTTCTTTTGTGTTTCAAAATGGCTCAAGAGAAAGAATCTAATTGGCTACTCATCACCAATCAACATGGGGCTCCTCTATTGGATGAAGTCATTGCTTAGGACCCCTAATGAGGTTCTGGTCTAGCTGATAGACCAGCAGTGTTGTCCAACAGAAATACAATGCCAGCATCAAATATAAGAGGTATATACAATTTTAAATGTTCTATTAGCTACATCAAGAATGTAACATGGGAATGCAAAGTGGTACAGCCATTGGGGATAACAAGATGGAGGTTACTCAAAAAGTTAAAAAGGGAACCAGTAATCATACTACTGGGTATTTACCCCCAAAATACAAAAACACTAATTCAAAGGGAAACATGCACCCTTGATATTTATTGCAGCATTATTTATGATAGGCAAACTATGGAAGCAGCCCAACTGTCCACTGACAGATGAATGGATAAAGAAGATATGGTATACACACACACACACACACACACACACACACACACACACACACTGGAATATTACTCATCCATAAAAAAGAATGAAATCTTGCCATTTGCAACAACATGGTTGGAGCTAGAAAGTATAAGTCAGAGAAAAAAAAGTCAGAGAAAGACAAATACCATAGGATTTCACTCATATATGGAAATTAAGAAATCAAACAAATGAGCAAAGGAAAACAGAGAGAGAAATGAAGAAACAGACTCTTAACTATAGAGAACAAACTGACAGTTACCAGAGGAGAGGTAAGTGGGGAGATGGGTGAAATAGGTGATGAGGATTAAGAGTACACTTAGCTTGATGAGCACTGAGTAATACATAGAATTGTTGAATTACTATATTGTATATCTGAAACTAATATAATATTGCATGTTAACTGTATTGGAATTAAAACTAAAAATTTAATTTAAAAAAAAGCAAATGCTCCAAAACAATAATAACAAATAAGAATGTAACACAAAGTTGAGATAATTGTAATAACATTTTATTTAATCTGAATCTAAATTATCTACATTATCTAAATTATTAACGTTTTAAACATGTATTAAGTAAAAATTTATTCAGATATTTTATCTTCTTTTTCCCATATTAATTCTTTGAAATCCCATGTGTATTTTATACCTGGAAACTAGTTCAATTAGATTAGCCGCATTCTAGTGCTCATTAGCCACATGTGGCTAGTGGCTACCATATTGAATAGTATACTCTTAGATGGTTACTTTTGGCTAGAGGACTGATCTTTAGTTGTCACCACTATCGGTCAGAATAACAGGGTAACATGATACAATATTTTAAAAGAAACAACTGTCACTATTTACTTCACAAAGGTACTAGGACAAGGAGGATGCTCAGAATCCCATAATTCGTTCTCCTGAGCTTCTCCAAAGATGGTGGTGGTAAACAGGCTTCTACCTAAGCTATACTGGTACTCTCAGTCCTGTTTTACCAAAGGGTTAGTGACTACCTTTGTGTTTCTACTATCTTCCAGTGATGTGGTGACTACTTTTATGTTAATAATATTGAGTATAATTCTTGTGTCACTTCTACAGTCACCTAAGCCACCTTCTCATACATACATCCAGACTCACATACATTTCTCATATACATTTATTTCCACAAAGTTTGTGATGTGTTTACCATATTTTATAAGCTTCTGGCCATAAAAGATTACTCAAAATCAGTCTTATCTCCTCTTACATATACTTGCTTTGTACATACATAGATGGCATGATTTATCATTATTATAAATATTTAGATATGTGTTCATTTATCCCCTCAGATAATGCACTCTGTGGAGTCATTCTTTTTTTTTAAAGATTTTATTTAGAAGTCATTCTTTAAATGAATTTATCACCAAGCCAAAAATCAGCATCCCCAGTGCTTTGTACAATATCTTACTAATAAACATTTGATAGTGGAATAAATAAGTAAATCAACATATTTTTGCCTTGAGGATTCTTAATTGTACTTGGTTATGAATGTGTAAAGATTTCAGAATGAATGAAAATCCATATAAGTCTTGATTAATCATCTGCATCTTCTTTTCATCTTGATTATTTGTTTGGCTGAAGAAACTGCTGCTTTACTTCAAAACAGAATGGACTCAAAAGGGAACTAAAGTATGCAATATGTTATAAGAAAAATAGTACTAAATAAAGAATAGGGTGTTTTCCATCTCAGGTATGACAAATTAATTTGTTAGATAGACATAAATAAATCACTTCACCACTCTGAACTTCAATGTATTTGTATTGTGTTATATTTTAATGTTAAAATTATAGCACAGCAATTAGCTTATTTCAAAGGTCCTGTCCATCTATCTCTAACTTTCTGTGATTACAGGAATTCACAAGTTCTAGAATAACATTAAAAAATCTGTGTCATGGGGTTTTATTATTTTTATTATTTTATTATTGCAATGAGAAGTAGCCCAGCTGATAATCAATTATTTATTGCCTTATTCTTCAATTACTTGTTTATATGTCTACATCTCAAATTAAATTTTTGAGAATAAGAACAATATCTTGCTCCTCTTTGTACGATCAACAACTGAATCAGGGAATGCACAACGTGACTTTCAATAAATGTTGACTAATGATAAAAACATGCATGGACAGTCATTATCCATATCAAATATCCAAAATTTCTTTTGCTGAACAGTTTAAGTTGAGTAGGGTGAAGGCCTCCATTTAGGATACTTTTTCTTCAGACTTAAATGTAAAGATCATAGATGAGAAATTCTAGTATTTTCATTCTATGCCATAAGGGTCACAGAGGCAGGAAATCCTTCCAATATATTTAGAGTTTACTGAGAAAGGTGTTTTGGTGCCTTCCATCATGATTGTGAATCTGCATATGGCTCCTTAAAATTCTGTTAATTTTTGCCTTTTATTTTCTGAAGATCTGTTATTAGGTATTCACAAATTTGAAGTTGGTATACCTTACTAGTGGCTTAATTATTTTATACTTAGTAAGTGAATTTCTATATCTTTTTCAAAGATTTTATTTATTTGAGAGAGATAGAATAAGAGAGAAAGAGGTCAGCAGGAGAAGCAGATTCCCTGCCGAGCAGGGGGCCTATGTGGGACTTGATCCTGGGACTCCAGGATCATGACCCAAGCCAAAGGCAGTTGCTTAACCAACTGAGCCACCCAGGCACCCCCAAATTTCTGTATCTTTACAAGGCCTCATACTTTAGAAAGGATTATTAGCATAGCCACATCAGCTTTCCTTTAATTAAGGTTTGGATCAGTGAGGTACCAGTGAACTGGCTCTCTGAAAATCAAGAAGACCCAATTCGTGACATTTGCAAACTTACAGTGAATCTGTATCCATTCACATGGTGAATGCATCCACCATGGTCAAACGCAAACAACCAAAGTTTTAAAAACTGACTTGCAAAATTCCTGAATATTTAACAATCAGTTCTTGTAAATCTTTATGAGATGGTGCCAGGAATTACTGGTTTTCCATGCTTTTACTTTCAGTCACTTGTCTCCTTATATTTCAGGTGTTTCTCCTTTTTTTTTTTTAAAGATTTTTTTAAAATTTATTATTTATTTGACAGACAGGGATCACGAGTAGGCAGAGAGGCAGGCAGAGAGAGAGGAGGAAGCAGGCTCCCTGCTGAGCAGAGAGCCCAATGCGGGGCTCAATCCCAGGACCCTGGGATCATGACCTGAGCCGAAGGCAGAGGCTTTAACCCACTGAGCCACCCAGGCGCCCCAGGTGTTTCTCCTTTAAAGAGACTATGGTTGGACATTTTATAAAATTTAGACAGATACATCTTTCAAATAGGATATATAGACCATGTACATTTAATGTAATTGCTAAATTTGGGGGTTTATATTTGCTATATTAATATTTATTTTCTATATTCCCCATTAATTATGTCCTATTATTCTTTTTTCTCTTCCTTTGGCTTAATCAAAATTTTTTTTATTATTCCAAATCCCACCCCATTAGCTCATTAAGTAAACATTCATTTACTCTTGTTTTAGTAGTTATCTTGAGTAACACACATTCTTGATTTGTTAAAAACTAATATGAATTTGTACTTTCACCATTTCCCTGACACTGAAAGAGCCTTGTAAATCTTGAACCTTGAAGGCTAATAGAACCATGTAACTGGGGTTCCCAAGATCATCTTTGGTGTCAGTATTTCACTAGGAGGACTCACGGGACTCAGAATATAGTTATAGGCTGGATTGAGTTGAGTGAAAAGAGACAAGACAAAATCAGCAAAGGGAAAAGGAGCACGTGGTAGTTTGGAGGGAACCAGCCACAAAATAGTAAGAGTCGCCTCCTAGTGAAATCACACAGGACATGCTTAATTCCCAAAGCAAGAAGTTGTGACAACTCATGTCAAATGGTTGTCCACCAGGAAAGCTCATCAGACACTCAGCACCCAAGGTACAGATTGGGTACTGGTCACATAGACACTTAACAACATTCCATACTTCCAGAAAGAAAGCAGGCATTCAGCATAAACCACATGGTTTGTACAAAGAGTTTAGCTACAGTGAGCCACTCTTTCAGTTCAGGGAATGCTGGTGACCTTCCCAAAATTTAAGTTCCAAGATGCCTATGTAGTCAACCTTGCAAGCAGGTCTTCCTAATGAGAGCAGTCTCAGAATTCCTATGTTAGGTCTTTTCTATAGAAATCCTCCTATCTAGTGTTATTGTTACCATATATCTTATTTTTACATATCTTTTCAATCCCATAAGGTATGATTGTTACTGTTTTTTTAGAGTCAATATGTCTTTAGATTTATCCAGACAGTCAACTTTTCCATTCTTCTTTTCTTCCTGCATTTCCTGCTAGGATTTTCTGTAGGTCATTTTCTGCTGGGGATGAGATCTGTTGGCTCTTGTCAAGAATGCCTTTATTTCTTCTTCATTTTTTTAAAAGATTTTTATTTATTTATTTGACAGAGAGGGAGATCACAAGTAGGCAGAGAGGCAGGCAGAGAGAGAGGGAAGCAGGCTCCCTGCCCAGCAGAAAGCCTGATCCGGGGCTAGATCCCAGGACCCCAAGATCATGACCTGAGTCTAAGGCAGAGGCTTAACCCACTGAGCCACCCAGACGCCCCTCTTCTTCATTTTTGAATGATATTTTTGCTGGCTATAGAAGTCTAAATTGGCATTTTTTTCCATAGCACTTTAGACTACCATTCTGGTGTTGCACAGTTTCCTTCATTTCTATTGAGAAGTGAGTGGTCTTAAAGTGAATCCTTCAAGAGTAATGGATCTTTTTAACTCTTTTTTTAATGACTTCCTCTTTATTTTTGGTTTTTGGCAGTTTTACTATGACATGTGTAGGTGTTAGATTTATAACTTTTTGAGTCGGTTTTTGGCCATTTCTCTTCAAGTACTGCCTCTGTCCCATTCTTCCTATGACATCATATTATGTTAGACTCATAGCTATCAACTGAGGATTATGTATTTATTTTCCCCATGGCAAAAATACCCCCACAAAAAAAAAACTAATTCAAAAAATGTCAATAGTGCAGAGCTTTAGAAACACTGCATTAGACTTTCCACTAGATTTGTTTCTCTTACATTCTTTTCTAAAATTCTAATCTTTTTTTTTTTTGTCTTCATGGTTCACTCTAAATATTTTTTACTAACTGTCTTCAGGTTTACTGAGGTTCTTTCAGTGCTATCTAATTTGGAATTAAATCCATCTATTAATTTCTTAATATCAAATATTAGAATTTTCAGCTTTAGAATTTCCATATGATTATTTTATACAGATTTCGGTTCCATGATGAAATTCTCCATCTTCTTGAGCATATTAATCACAATTACTTTTAAACACATTTCTAACAATTCCAATATCTGTGTCTGTTTCTCTAGTCTATTTACTTCTCAATTCTGTTTTCAGCAAGGGTGATCATTTTTATTGAATGTCAGATAGTGTGTTTAAAATTCTGTCAATGCTTTGGGTGAATCAATCAAAGACTGAATTGATTTGAGATTAAACTGCATTATTAGAAGTCTTGGTCTACTTCTTTTTTTTTAATTTGTTTTATTGTGTTATGTTAGTCACCATAAAACACATCATTAGTTTTTGATGCAGTGTTCCAAGATTCATTGTTTATGTACAACACCCAGTGCTTCATGCAATATCTTGGTCTACTTCTGGTTGGCTCTACCTCTATAGAGTATAATCCTCCAGTGGTGCCATCTGAGAGCCTGAAGTGCTTGCATTGGTCACTTCTTCATTTCCAAGTTGGATATTTCATTTTTAAATTTCTTGGCATCACATAACCACCAAAAGCTCCACTCTGCATTTCAGCTGCTCTCTGCTTAGCCTTTCAGCCTCTTGCCCTATGCAGTTTAGTTGGCAATTGCCTGGTATCATTTCTCTGTACTTTTCTTCTCTTCAGAATCTTGACCCTCAAGTTTTAGTTGCTTTGAAAATACAAAGTTCTTTTGCTCTCTAGCTCTTAATATTTCCCAAAGCTCTACCACTTCCCTGCCCATTAGAAGTGGTTCTCTGTCTGGTTTCTCAACCTCTTACTCCACACCAAAAATTGCCCAGTGCCCAGTGTGCTCACCTCACTGAACTTCCTTTCTCTTCAGCATCTGGCCCCTCAAGTCCTTGTTATATCAGTAGATCCCTCCTGCCTTTGGATAACTTTTAAAAATCAAGATTCTAGCTATTCTTGGCAGGAAGATAAGTCTGTCAAAAGCTACTTCATTATAGCCAGAAGCAGGAATCTATATTTAGAAATCAGGTTGGATATAAGAAAAACATGTATTGTTTTCTGAGTATTGTTGGATACTAGACTGGGTCATCAAAGGCAGGAGTAGTCTCCTGCTTCCTTTAAAAGCAAGGGGAAATTTCCAGGGAACTGTGATAATTAAAGAGGTATGCATAATAGGGAGTGAATGTAGAAGGCAAGGCAGTTAGACAAAATGATTTTTCATGATTTCCTGTGACCCTATCAATCCTAACTCCTGCCAATACTCAAACACTCAGAATTGAAAAGAGCCATGCATTTACTTCCCACGGTTCTCATTTTGGTTAGCACATAACTCAGAGATGGAAGATCGCAATTCAGAGAAGAAAAACTAAAATATAAGAGCTATATGTTTACATGATATTTTCAGTTTGGTTATAGTCAGGAAATATAGTGTGTTTGGACTTTCTCTTTCATATTCCATGAGCAAACCCCCTCTAAGTAAATCTAGAAAATAAATTCTTAGGAATAGGAAGAAGATTCAAAAGGTATTTCATATCATCTAGGAATTTCAAGCTATGGTTTTCCAGCTACATTACACTCATGTCACATCAGATCTTTGCCAATCTGTTGTAAGAAAGAAGATAAGGGGAATCCTATATGTTATCATATGCAGTCATTTTAAGAGCTTTAGGCTTACCTCCTGTCTAATATTGTGTGTGCATGTTAAGTAGAGGCAAACATTACAGGCATGACAGCTCTGTTTAATGGGCAGGAAGATGATTAACAGAACTTTGTAGGCCCTTTGCAGGATAGACAGGGATAGCCGTGTACTAGAAATGGATTTATGGAGTGAAGGAAGCTTTCCTGGCGGGAGGCCACACTGCATCCCACAGCAGCTGGCTTCCTGGTGCTCTTTAGTGGCTGGAGGTCAGCAGAGAAAATAGGCACGATTATTGAGGTGGTTCTGGTGTGTGCATGACTGTTCACTTTCCATCACCTACCTCTCTGGTGCATCCCTTCTAGGATACTTTTCAGGGAAGTTTGGTGTGGTCCCAAGAACCCGAACCTATGGGGTTAGATGCCCTTAGTTTATTATTTGATCTTGGGTTAGTCCTTCCAAGTTTTGTGCCTGAGTGTCCACTACATCAAATTAGGGGATATGAGTAGATAATCCCAGCAATTTCATTCAGTTAGAACAGACCATGGATCCAGAACTCCCTTTAGACAGGTAAAGATGCAGAGCAGCAGGAAAGGTGTCTGATGACCCATGCAGAGGGTTGGCACTGGAGGAGGAACTTTTCAGTAGGCCCGAGTTTGGGACTTTTCTTCAGGCTTCTGCTATGGAGATACAGATAAATTCACATATGTCTTGTGAATTTCTTGTTTTCCTTAATTTTACCTTATATTTCTCATCAAAATTTGCCAGAATCTTTGGTAGCTGAAAATATAACCTGCTATTTATTCAACATCAAAATTTATGTTGAAGTTTTTATGATGGTCACTTTTTTATTATCTTTACATAACCCAATAAAGCTGAGATGCTCATATTCTAGCTCAACACACAATGAAATTCAGAAGTCATTGAAGACTGGCATTCAAAAGAAATTGCAGAAAACTTTAATTATTTCCTAAAGTCTGAGAAAATGGTGAAGAGCAATGGCAGTGCACAATGGGTGGGGAAAATAATCTTCAGAATTGGCTTTAGCCATCTGTCCAAAATTCCACTCATCGTTGCATGACTGTCTTAACCAAATATCTTTTCCCACTATCTCAAAATTGTCCAAAAACAGTCCAAAAACTCAACAATCAATGGCTCTCACCTTCCTCCTATGTCTGCTTTTCTTCTGGCTTTTCTATAAGGTAAATCCACTTGGCTTTTCTTAGGCTCGTGTCAGCCCTCTTTCCACCAATTACCCAGATCAGCACCACTAAGGCTCCAGTCCAGGATCACTGCAGATATCTCCTTTAGGAATCAGCACTTGCTGGCAACGGGTGGGAGGAAGCAGGGGGCAAGAAAGGGGCACAAACACTTAACATTTTAAAGCTCTTTTTTTTTAATTAAAAAAAAAGGATTTTATTTATTTATTTGAGGAAAAGAGAGAGAGAGCATGAGCAGGGAGGAGGGGCAGAGGGAGAAGGAGAAGCAGACTCCCCCTAAGCAGGGAGCCCGATTTGGGGCTCGATCCCAGGACCCTGAGATCGTGACCCGAGCTAAAGGCAGATGCTTAACTGACTGAGCCACCCAGGTGTCACCATTTTAAGCTCTTTAAAGATCTCTGTCACATCTGTGTTATGAAAGCTTACTTTTTGAAAAAGGTCCAAACATGTATTATATCAATTTACCTTTGATTTTCCAATCCTAGAAAGAAACTTAAATGTATGTGTTCTCTTTACTTATCGATAACCCATAAAAAGGTTACTTACATGGTGTGCTCTGGTCAGATCCCAATTTCTAAGTAAGTGTGAATCATGTTCATGCTGATACATTTGACAGAATTATACTTAGGTGTGAGAGTTTTAGCATCAGGGAATTCTTTCTGGTAATAACAACCAATATTTAGTTAGCGACGTAATGTATGCAAAGCATTTTCACACCAATGACCTTATTTGATATTTATATCCACCTGTGAGAGGGGTATGGGTTCAATATCATTCTTATTTTATGCATGGGTGGGGAGAGGCTGAGAAAGGTGAACTGACTTATCCGGGTGCTTACAGGGGTGGAATGGTAACCGATTCTGGCTATTCTGATTCCACATTCCAGAAATGAACCACTTCACTGAATTTCTCCTACTCTATTCTTTTCATTTTCACATGCACACGCACACACACACACACACACACTCACACATACAATCATGTCTTAAATCAACAAAACCCACATAGCCACTCAGTTTTTTCTTTCCAGAAGACTCCCTCACCTATGACAGAATAAAAGTACTGCCGGCTAGAACTATGGGGCCAGCCTATGCTTCCCTCCGCACTGATGTGCTTGGGTTTTTAAAGCCCTTACCATTTACATTAGTATTATTTTCACTGTCTTGATCACCCGAACCTCAAAGGAAAGAGGCTAATGATATTCGCGTTGCCCCTCGGTCACCACGCTCGTGACAGGAATGGAAGCAGCTCCAACTGCCCGGATTGCCTCCACGAGCCCTTCAGGACCATTAACAGAGCCGCTACTAGAAGCAGCTGGGGTTCCCATTTGCATCTCACCATGTCTTACTTTTTTTCCTCCAAAAAAAATTTTTTTTTTAAAAAGCACCCACAATACCCTGGAGGAATTTTCCGGGACAAGCTGCAGGTGCTATGGATATTTTCATTTAATAATCATTCTTGCAATTCAGCACATTTGTAATCCATGTGGTAAACTCTGACTTACATTTCTCCCAGTGGACCCTGGCCAGATGCAGAAACCAAAGAGCTTGGTGTGCCGGTCCGGCCTCTTCCTCCTTTTACAGTTTGTGCATTTGGATGTGTTTAGCATGATCTGTGAGTGCAGGCTAAGGAATGTGCTACGTTTAAAAGACCCTTTTGTTGACATTAAGCAATCATAAATAGACTCAGAAATTATCCTCCTTGCATTTACTGTGGAGTGCTTTAATTGGCTGGCCTTCTCATGTGATATCATAAAGAACATATGCATACTTCTGGCAATCCCGTCAGATCGCGAAGTGCAGAGGCACACAGAGAGCTGCGCATTCCTGACATCCATGGATTGTCTCATATATGTCACCACATCTTCCCACCAGGATTGTTTCCCCCACACACTCCAAGATGGTAACTTCCCAATCTGTCCAAATTCTATTTGGAATTCTCCTGGAGTGTGTAAATGTCAGGGCCGGTTTCCTTTCCATGGGAGAGCTTTGAAAGGAGAACTGCATGCCTAACTCCCTCATAAATATGAGCCAGAGCGTCCTTTTTTTCCTTTTCCTTTTTTTTTTTTCTTCTTAAGGTGTGCGTGTCAGATGGGAGGGAGGAAAGAGTGTTTGGCTAAAAGTAAAAAAAAAAAAAAAGGAATCTCTTTTCAAGAATGACATTCTCCTGATTTTCACCATATAAACAAAATGTTTAAGCCTGCATGGAGCCAGATTCCAAATGGTGGGTTTTTCTGGCTAAGACATCCCTTGGTTGCACTGAGATATGGTCTCTTAAGCAGTGAACTATATCAGGGCTAATGCCATCTCCTGCATGCCTAGGAAAGGGCACCTGTCAGGGCCCTAGCAGAAAACAGATGGCCCACTTAGAGGAGTAGCTCAAAACGTTTTAATGAAAAGGCTGTGCTCAAAGGTATAAGAGTTAAAGGAATCAACCAAGAATGGGAGCTCTCAGGGACTATATGCAATAAGAGGCTGTTACAACTTCCAGGCCAGAAGGGAGCCAGCCAGAGGGATAGTCATGGATCTGGGTAGGAACCGTGGTGTCACTGTGAACCCACAGCCTTATGTGGAGGGGAGGGGAGGACTCCAGGGGAAGAGAACCCAAACTTCTATTTCCTCCCTGCCCCTTACTGGTGCCTCCTGTTGGCCAAAACCAGTTGGTACCTGCCAGGGAAGGTAGGCTCGGGTGCTGCACTCTGGGAATGTGGGGAAGCAGGGGGAAGGGGGAAGAGTGGATTACGAGGGGCAGAGACTAGCCAGAGACAAGAATGAGTCCATCCCAACATCCTGAATACTCCTGAGCTCCCATATATCATCAGTCACCTGTATTCCTCACTACAACTCAATGACACAGTTATAATTCCATAATACAAAAAGGGAAACTGAGACCTAGAAAAGCAAAGTAACTTACCCTTCCACTGTTAGACAATGGAGCTTTCCAAAGACAGAACTGCTAGGTTCTTCATAGGAGGATGATGGGTAGAGCTTAAATGAGTATGGTGCTAAACAGAAGCTAAGCAATTTTGTTGTTGGAAAGTTCCATTTAGGTATGGAAACTTTTCATCACAGATGGTGAAAACAGTACCCAAATCAGACTGCTCCTGGACCTCAGAGTGATAGGAATGAGGTTTGAGATATTGAGAGATGTCAGACCATCTCAAAAAAAAAAAAAGAAAGAAAGAAAAGAAAGAAAGAAAAAAGCATATAAATCTATTTAGTCCCCAAGTTTAGATAACAAAAGCTCAGATAATGAGAATTTGGATAGCATGGGTGATCATGTGACCTCAACAATGGTAGTATCACTCAGAGAGCAGGCAGAGCCTCTGGAAACAGTCTCAAACACAAGAGTCACAAGTTTCAATAGTCATGAAAATCTATTTACCCTGAATTCATGCCTTGATTAGCTTGTCCTGGGAAACTGCACATGGTATTAGTTGTAGATTTTGATGATAGCTTAGGGAACTTTATTTATTTCTTGGGCAGTAGAGAAATTACATTTTAAATTTAAAAATCACAACAGAAAATCCAAAGTCCTAGAAAGACTTGGATGAGAATATTCATAGCATCCTTGTTCATGATAACTACAAGTCAAAAACACCCAGAAGTTCATCCACAGAAGTGGAAAGGAGACAGTGCTGTATTAATGGAGCAGAATCATACTCAGCGATAAAAATGAATGAAGGACTGAAATACACAATGGCAAGAATGAATCTCAAAAGCAGGTTGAGTGAATGATTCAGAGACAAAAGAATACATGTTGAGTCCATTTATACACAGTTCAGTAGTGGACAAAATTAATCTGTGGTGATAGACATTAGGAAGTGGTTGCCTGTAGGAAGGAGGGCTGTTGATTCACTGGAAAGGACACAGGGGACTTTCTGGTGAGGGATACAATTGTCAAAATTCACCAAACTGAATAAAGAAGATCTGTGTATCTTACTGACTATTGACTAGACCAAACAAA
>RCUC01125579.1:0-46077 GCA_003697995.1 Taxidea taxus jeffersonii | reverse complement strand
CTATAAATTATGGCATTCAGATGCTTTTGAAAGCTTCTCTTCATGCTCTTGCTTGAGTCATAAAATTTGATACCTGGGGCCAAATGCCTTTATTCTCTCCACCCCGCCCCAAGGGTGAAAAAATGAAAAAGTGCCAATTCTAGGCAAGTGCCACACAAAGCCAATGATTGGTCAGAAAATATGGGCAGTGGGAACAGTTACTCTACATAATTCACACCTCCTTGACCTGTTATTCTATCCTGAAATGAATTTTACCATTTGCATAAGATCACTGGACCCTCCAAAGCCTGAATTCCCCACTGGGAGAACACTAAGTGGAACCAACAGCACAAATCTGACTGTTGTCATTACCTGTAATACTGGGATTTGAGATTTTGTGAGTTTCAGTAACTCAGCCACTCACCTGAAGAGGGTTTGCTGGGGCTTGCTTTCTCCACTTTCCTTGGAGTCATAGTACTTTTATGTTTCTGTTTGACTGAGGTTTGGTCAATTGCTGGAAGTTTGGAATCACACTTAACCGCAGAACTCTTGGTGGATGGTCTTGGTTCAGCCAGAGGATCCTCCTCACCAGAACTCTACCAAAAAGGAAAGGTGTCTGAGTACCAGTGCCAAGTAGGTCATCTTTGCTGCAGAGGAAAGACGAGCTGAATGCCTGGGCTCCTTCAGCACTAACACTGGAGCATCCTGCCATGCTTAATATGCCCTTTTACCAGGGAGATTTTGATGGACTGTATCCGTTTAGAAGTATCAATTAGAAATAATAGCAAAGTTAATGAGTCTATTTTGCAGAACACTATAAAAAGAAGGCACTTCTTTGAGTCTATCTTGTAGAACATTATGAAAAGAATGCTTTTCTGACCTTTGCGGAAACCCAACCAGCTCATGTTAAAGGCTACCTATGAAAGCAGGAGAAGCAATCAGTGCCCTTAAACTTCTTGCTTTTGTTATTTGAACTGCTTTGGGGGTGGGTGAGGAAAAATGTTCCTTATGGTAATCATATACTTAACAATGAAAAGGAAATTTACACAGTGCGTTGGGACTGAAAAGATGGGACCTTAGTTTAATATTCTAAATTACTGCAGGCAGTTTAAGAGGGACTAATCTTTTTTTTTTTATTAATTTTTTTTTTTTTAATTTGTTAGCACAGGCAGAGGCAGAGGGAGAAGCAGGCTCCCTGCCGAGCAAGGAGCCCGATGTGGGACTCGATCCCAGGACGGTGGGATCATGACCCGAGCCGAAGGCAGCCGCTCAACCAACTGAGCCACCCAGGCGTCCCAAGAGGGACTAATCTTAAAAGTCCCCTACTTGTCAGTTCTCTGTAAAGAAGTCCATATGAATTTATGCCCAGCCAAATCATGATTCTGGCAGTGTCAGAGCAGCTCGGCACAGCCTTCCCAACACAACAAAAATGATCCAGACGTTCATCGTTTTATCCTTTGCCACAACTACACCCACCAAAGAAATAATAAAAGCAGTGAAAATGGCTATGGGAAGCCTGGTCATGAGAGGGGAGTTAAGTCCTACATTATGATTTTTTAAAGATTTATTTATTTTAGGAGGGAGGAGTGGAGGAGGAAGGAGAGAATAGCCCCAGGCAAGGTTTGCTGCCAGGACCATGAGATCATGACCTGAGCCAAAACCAAGAGCCAGACACTCATCAACTGAACCACTGAGGCGCCCCCTGCCTTATGGTTTTAGGTCCTGGTGGTATGATTTGTAAAACACTGCAACATACAGAACCCCAAGGTTCCCCCCCCTCCCTCCCGGGGGAGAGGGTCACTCAGTTCTTCCACAGGCACATTAGTCCAGTATCGGAAGGTCCTCTGAAGATGTCGTCTTCTGTAGACAAGAGTGCTGTATTAAGGCCCTTTTCCCCTCCCCAGCTGTGGCAGTGTGTATTGATCTCCCGCATCGGTCTCGCTGACAGTTGTGGCATTTTCATTTCAAGGATCCTGACTCAGGAAAATACTCTGAGTAGCTTTGAATCATTGGGCACAACGTAAGACAAACTGAACTCTAAGAAAAGTCCCCTACTTGTCAATCTTCTCCAAAGAAGTCTGTATAAGTCTACAGGTGGACAGGTCATTATCCTCTAAGATTATAAGCCCTGTTTTATAATTTAGAGTCTGGATATGGCCTTCAAACAAGTAATTATTGTTCCTCTCTGTCGCTTCAGAAAACAAATCAGATAAGGGACAGGGAAAAGAAAGGACTTAATGAATCGGTTCTTCATTTTCCTTTTTGATTTGAGAATTTAATAGAAATCCTTGAAAATGATTGTGACGTGTCAAAGATGAAGCGTTAGTTTGTACCTGAGCATGAGACTGGCTGTTTTCAGAGAAGGAAATGTGGGTAGGTTTTAATTATGATGCCTAAGACTGTCATAGGCAAGAAGAGCATCAGCGAACTTGTGATAGAATTTCTTCCACAAACTGCCCAAAACAAATACTTGCCATTAGGGTGTGGAGAATCCAGCTCATACAAGGGTCTGTTCTTCAGCCCTCCCTCCCTCCTTTTTAAAAGATTTTACTTATTTATTTCAGAGAGGGAGAAAGAGAGCGCAAGAGCACACAAGCTGGGGAGACAGGGGGAGAGAGAGAAGCAGACTCCCTGTTAACCGGGGGGGGGCATGCGGGGCTCGACCCCAGGACCTTGAGATGAAGGCCTGAGCCAAAGGCAGATGCTTCACCCACTGGCCCCCCTCAGCCCTTCATTTCTTTTTTTTTTTAAAGATTTTTTTATTTGTCAGAGAGCAGGAGCGAGCACAGGCAGACAGAGTGGCAGGCAGAGGCAGAGGGAGAAGCAGGCTCCCTGCTGAGCAAGGAGTCTGATGTGGGACTCGATCCCAGGACGCTGGGATCATGACCTGAGCCAAAGGCAGCCGCTTAACCAACTGAGCCACCCAGGCGTCCCAGCCCTTTATTTCTAACCAACGCAAAGACAAGAAAGATGCTCTGGGCTAAGACTACCAATACCCACAGTTGACAGTATCAGGAACAGTAATGGTGTCCACCATTACTGGTGCGTTCATCTCCCTCAGCCAGGGCACGTTTCTTTGCTTGCCCCAGGCAGTGGTGAACTGGGAGGAGTGGGTTGGTGACAAGACTTTTTATTGGGTGGGTGTTAAGCCATATTTATTGTTCCTTCATCCACTCATACCTCAAGCCTTTAAAAGCACCAAAGGTGAAAGAAAGTTTGGCCCCCTAGACAGTGCCTATTACAATGGAATTGTGCGCTTGCTTTCTGAATATATCCTTTTCTGGTTCCTGGTTCAATAAAACTTACTTACTTCTGGTTGGTAATCATTCCAAAGAGTCCAGAAATGGCAGCTGAAAGAGGGTGTTTTGTCAGCAGGAAACTAAAGTCACAATGGCAGGAACTATAATACTTAGGAATGTGCTTGCTTCTCTGAGTCATCGTAAGTAAATCATTTTAACTTTCTGTGCCTTTATTCATGTCCTCTTATGATCTGCCATTCTCCTCTATCCTCTTCTATGAAAACCATATTATCCAGGGAGGAGGATCCTTGATGGGACAAGTCATAGTAACACATTCTGGCACTA
Source organism: Taxidea taxus jeffersonii (assembly GCA_003697995.1). Taxonomy (NCBI): domain Eukaryota; kingdom Metazoa; phylum Chordata; class Mammalia; order Carnivora; family Mustelidae; genus Taxidea; species Taxidea taxus. Next base: position 42,514 of record RCUC01125579.1, on the reverse strand, counting down.
AAGCATAGTATTCAAGACTTCCTGGGAGTGAATCCTGGCCCTTTCATGGAGTTATTTTGTGATACAGGGTTAAGTTTAGTTTATCTCTCTGCATCTCAAATTTTTTTCATCCATGAACAATAGTGGTCTACCTTTTGGTGGTTCTGTGAGGATTACATGAGTTAAGATGTGTTGAGAGCACTTAGAACAGTGACAGGCATGCAGTAAGTGCCATGCAAGTGTTGGCTTTTGCAATTAGCTGTTCATTCATGTTCAGCCATTAAACTAGCTAACTACTGAATATTAACTACATATTGTTGAAAGAAAAACCAAATCCCCAATGAAACATTCTATTGGATTGTCACCTAATTCCAAAAAATGGGAACAGAGAAAGTGGATCATTTCCTTCATTGGACTCTTGGTTTCTTTTGAAAGCTATATAATTATGAACGTCAGTAGTCAGTTGAAATGTATCTAGTCTTAAGAAAACATGGTACAGTTTCTTTTTCACACAGTATAAGCTCTAATGGAAAACATTTACAATGGTTAGAGATTATCAAACAATAATAATTAAATTATTTTGACTTAAAGTTGATTTTAAAACAGTCTTTTCCTTTTGTAGTTTTGAACAGTAATTACAATTTTCATTTCTTCCCCCATATGTTCCTAAGTTGAAATGTCACATGGAGGTGGAGGCAACAGCACATTGCTATTCTTTTGAGGGAAGAAAAGCAGCTCTGTCTTTCAAAATCAAAGTCTAAAATGTTAAAAAAAAAAAAAAGAACTAGAAAAAACTTTAAAAAATCAAGCTATGTGATAATTGTGAGGATTTTTTCTCTATTTGTAATTTGGTAAGAAAGTCCTAATGAAGTCATGTGAACTAAAAGAAGTTATTTTCAAAATTAACATTTTTAGAGCATTATTATATTTGTATTTAATGTTTTCCAAAAATCCCAACTTGCTCTTCCGGCCTAACAGAGATATTACCTTGCCCAGGGCTAGGCTCTCTCAAAAGGGAGAGAAAGAATCTCTTTCTTTCTCTTTCTCTCTCAGAGAAAGAATCACATGAAGAAGAGAAGGAACTTTTGTCAGAGAATGCAGTGGCACTGGACACTGGAGTAATGGCTTAGTGATGCTATAATGGTTCTAGTTAGGCCTGGGAGATGGAGACCAAGGGTTGGGAGTGGAATGCATTTCCTCAGGGATGTGAGAATGACGAGATTTTTTTATGTGAGACCTAACACTGTGGAGTCTGGAATGGCAAGGTGACAGTGAAAAGAGGTGATTAGTAGAGCAAAGACTGAAGTAGTCAGAGATAGACAAGACCAACTTATTTTCCAGCTCATGCCTGATGGATCATTTCCAAGACCCAGGAAACTGATTCTCTACCTGTATGCCACCTCCTTCCCTCCCCACTGTGTGCTAGTGAATTCTGATTGACGGAGACTCTAAACCCATTTTACCACATGTCATGTGATGGTAAGCTGGGCTGAGCAGATCTTCTGACATGGTGTAGACTAGGGTACAACCTGCTGGGAATAAGAGGGAAGAGGAAAAGAGTAATGTCAAGCTAGTGCCAGAGAAAGGCCGTGTGTTTTTGACATTCAAAATGAATGTGTTTTCATGAGAGTATGAAGGACCGTGATCAAGATGGTGATCCTCGACATTCAAACAGTAACAACATGGGAAGGATGACCAAGGGACTGTGGGTGCAAATGTGTCCTTTCAAAGTCTCCAAACTCCACACCCATATTGTGCCTCAAACACAAAAACAGCCTTAGAAAATTGAGGGTAGCTCATATAAACAGCATTCTGGATAGGGTGGCCCCCTTTGTGTATTCAAGAACCATAAAGTTAGCATGTTCTACGTGGAATGCTGGCCGTATCACAAAGCAGGTTAAACTTTCTCTTATCTAGAAAAACTCAAAGAGCAGCAAAGTCCTGTCCATGTTCAGGACAGTTTTGAGCTTACTGGAATTATAAACTTCAACAACAGTAAAGAACAAAAGGATCAGTGATCTTTTTTGGGTTTGAGTTTTTTTTGTGGGGGGCTGTTTGTTTTTTGGACTCAGGTACCACCTGCCAGAATCAGATTGCTGCTTAGCCCCGTTTGTCTCTCCCTCCTGAAGATATGGCTGCCAGATGGGGCTGGTAAGAGCAGGATCAGCAAAAAACCTTGGTCTCCATTTTTGCCACAAGATGCCACAAGAGTCAGATGGGCTGCCACATGTATAAATATCATGCATACTGGTCTATACCATTGACTTTGGTAAAGAGACACCCCCCCCCCCCCGCTGTGCCTGCCAACCTGCCACTGTCTGTGATTCTCATGCTAGCAGGTTGGAATGACTCAGCCTGAGACACTGATCTGAAAGCAGTAGTGGCCTTGATGATTAATGTCTGATGACCACTGGGTCTGCTCGCTGAAGGACGGCATGTGGGACTCTTGACTTGGCTTTGTGCTTACTGCCCATCTCACTATAGAATGGCCTCTGGGTAAAACTCAGAGCTGCAAGCTACTGAAATAGCAAACATGACAGATTTCCTGACACTTGCTACGTATTCCTTGTGATGCAAATTGATCCCTTGTGTGTTGTAGAAATCATTGTCGGGTTTACCTGCGTGGTGACACATTTTCATGCTTTTGGGGACAAGTATGTATGGTGTTCTCTGGGATAGAGTTCTTTGTGGTGGGTAGTGGGGTAAGGAAGTGGTATGTGGCCAGAAATGTTGGATTTTTAAAATTTGAATGCTACAGTATAGTGTTTATAAAAAAGATTTATTTATTTATTTTTAAAGATTTTATTTATTTACTTGACAGAAAGATCACAAGTAGGAAGAGAAGCAGGCAGAAAGAGGTGGGGGGAAGCAGGCTCCCTGCTGAGCAGAGAGCCTGATGTGGGGCTCAATCCCAGGACCCTGGAATCATGACCTGAGCCGAAGGCAGAGGCTTAACCCACTGAGCCACCCAGGCACCCCAAAAGGTTTATTTATTTATTAAAAGATTTATTTGCTAGAACAAGCAGGGGGAGCAGCAGACAGAGGGAGAGGAAGAAGCAGATTCCCTGCTGAGCAGGGAGTCCAATGTGGAGCTCGATCCCAGGACCCTGAGATCATGACCTGAGCCGAAGGCAGACACTTAATGAACTGAGCCACCCAGGCACCCCCAGTGTACTGTTTAGTAGCACATTGAGACTGCCCTCGGTGGGTATTTCTCACATGCAGTGTGGCTACAATGTATTTCTCCTCCATTCTTTATTTGAATTCACATTCCCCTTTTAGCTGAGAGGAGCATCTGAGGAACGTGAAAGATTTGGCCATCAAATGGAGATCACCTACAAAATTACCTCCTACTCAAAAGAATATATCTAAAATGTGGGAATTAACTGAGAAGTATCATTTGCAACTACATTGTCTTCAACTCCATGCTAGGCACCATGAAGGAATCTGAAGACAAAGAGCTTGCAGTGGGAGAGAGAAGATTATACCATACTAGCAAAATGCAGCACAACATTTAATTAAGCGATCAGTTGGGTGGCACCAATTCTGAATTCCAAAGGAACTCACAGAAAAAGATGTGAAGTCAAGGCAGGGTTCATGAGGCAGGTGGTGGTTTCTGGAACCTGAAGGATGATTAGTAACTGAGTCGATTAGAGGCAGCACAGGAGCCAAGGTAAGGATGGAGTAAGAAGTCAGGCATGATTCTCAGACAGCAAGGCAAGGGGCCAGAGCAGAGAGTGTGGTTGGAGTGGGAGAACAAAAGCTGGATAGCAAGGTAGGGTCAGATGGTGGGGAAGGGGCTCTGAGACTCAAGCAAAAGATTGAGAGTCCATATGATAGAGGCTGGAAGTCTGAGTAGAAAAATGCTTAACACAGTGTTAAGACTAGCATGTATCTTTCAGAGCAGGAAAATAAAGCATCCCTTCCAGATTTGCCAGTGAAATAATCTTTTCGTAGTTTCAGTGGCTTTTTTTTTTTTTTTTTTTTTTTTAGATTTTTAAAAAAGTTTCTTTGACAGAGATCACAAGTAGGCAGAGATGCAGGCAGAGAGGAAGGGAAGCAGGCTCCCTGCTGAGCAGAGAGCCCTACGTGGGGCTCAATCCCAGGACCCTGGGATCATGACCTGAGTGGAAGGCAGAGGCTTTAACCCACTGAGCCACCAGGCGCCCCTCAGTGGCTTATTTTTATAAAGTATAATTCTTCATTACAAAAGAAATGCATGTTTATAATGGAAGAATAAAGACAAGCCTAAGAAAATTTAAAACCTTCAAAACTGCATTAACCTTGAAATAAAAACTGCAAATAGCTTGGTCTGTATTCTTTAAGACTCCCTTTTCATGACTGTGATGGAGGCCACTAGCTTTCCACCAAAATACCTTCTCAAGTAATGAGTTGAAGCTAGATATGGCCACCCACCTTGAACTGAACCCCTGCCACTGGATGTGAACTCAGGAGGGAAGTCTCACCAGCCAGAGTGGGAGTAATATGTGCATTCTGCCTCAGTGTCTGGCTCAGCACTTCAAGTTGCAAGGTAACAACTTTGAAAGTCGGGTGTTGAAGACAACCGAACCATTATCAGCCTGTCTCTGAAAGTCCTGGTGGAGGAGAGCTGCCTGCCTGCCGATCTGGTTTATCCAGCCTGAACTGTCACACCACAGGCACAAGAACTTCCGTCTTGACGGAGCCACCATGCTTTGGGTCCTTTTGTCACAGCCACTGACCTTACTCTAACACACATCAATGCATACGTATGAATAGGATTAAAAAATAGAATTGTACCATATCTACTATTTCACTTAATGATACAGTGCATCAACAGATACCTGTTTAAAATTTTTTCAGTCTTAATTTGAAGAATGTCAGATCTACAGAGAAGTTGAAAGAATAGTACAAATAACTACCCATTACTCTCAGGCGCCTGGGTGGCTCAGTTGGTTAAGCAACTGCCTTCGGCTCAGGACATGATCCTGGAGTCTTGAGATTGAGTCCTGCATTGGGCTCCGTGCTCAGTGGGGAGTCTGCTTCTCCCTCTGACCTTCCCCCTTCTCATGCTTTCTCTCTCCAAAAAAAAAAAAAAAAAAAAAAAGAATCTTAAAAAAAACCAAAACACCGCCCATTACTCTTTAGCTTGTCAAATTGCACTTGTGAGCTCTCATGCATGCGCTCTCTATGTATTCTTTTTCTGAAGAATTTAAAAGTAACTAGACTTCATAGTACTTCACCCCTAAATACTTAAACATGCATCTCCTATCAAAATAGACATTCTCCCACAAAGCCACAATACCGTTTATCTTACCTAAGAAAATGTAACTGTTCCATGACATTGTCTAATATAGATTATCCAAAAATGTCTTTTTAACTGTTTGTTTTGATCTGTGATCCAGTCAGAGTACATGCATTGCATGCAGTTTTATGTCCCTTAGTCTTTGGTTTTCTTTTTTGCTTTTTTTGTTTTTTTTAAAAAGATTTTATTTATTTATTTGACAGATCACAGGTAGGCAGAGGCAGGCAGAGAGAGGGCGGAAGCAGGCTCCCTGCTGAGCAGAGAGCCCGATGTGGGGCTCCATCCCAGGACCCTGAGATCACGACCCAAGCTGAAGGCAGGGGCTTAACCCACTGAGCCACGCAGGTGCCCCTTTCCTCATGTTTTTTTTACTGTTTTGAAGAGTCCCAGCCTCATAGGTCTTAGGTTCCGAATTTGATTGTTTCCTCATAATAAAATTCACATTAACCACTTTTGGTATGCATATTCTGTAGGTGGTGTGACATTCTTCATAACATCACACATCAGCACCTCATAATGCTATTTGATAATTCTGTTTGATCTCTAGGGAAAAGTGGACATTACCAGATTTCTTCAATGTAAAGTTACATCCCCCCCCATTGCAATTAGTAGATAATCTTATAGATGATTCTTTGACACTGACTAGCCTATTCATAAACATTTTACCAAATGATTTTAGCATCTTTTGATGTACTCTTCCTGATTTTATAATAACACAGAGATAGCAAAATGATGATTTTTCTAATTTTGTCATTTCTTCTATAAGTAAGAGTTGGCATTCTTCTCTAAAGGAGAAATCTCCCGCTTCTCTTTTATTTATGTATGTAATTTATTTATTATCATTGTGGTCTCAAGGATATATTTTACTCAGTTACCTCATCACATTCTTTGATGCTCAAAATGTACCAAAAAATGGTGAATGGGAGTACATTGAAGTTGACTTTATTTATTTATTTATTTGTCAGATAGAGAGCACAGGAGCAAGCACAGGCAGACAGAGTGGCAGGCAGAGGCAGAGGGAGAAGCAGGCTCACTGCTGAGCAAGGAGCCTGATGTGGGACTTGATCCGAGGACGCTGGGATCATGACCTGAGCCCAAGGCAGCCGCTCAACCAACTGAGCCACCCAGGCGTCCCTGAAGTTGACTTTTGGCTTGAGTCTTTGAGCACTTATTTGCTTTCTGGTACAATAAAATATCATAGTTTGCCTTGTATTTTACCTGTCTCAGGCCTGGAATCCAAGAAGCTCTGGCTCCTTTTAGTTAAAATGGTACTTAGGAATTAATATCTGTGTGTGAGGTGCATTCATTGCTAGTGGCATAGCATTGTTCCTAAATCCTTTCAATAAAATGTATTAGAAATACGTATCTTAAAAATCATGAATTCACAGTGATATTTCTAATTAAAATGTAACACTATATGGAACTTTACCTTCCTTTAATAATTTTATATTTGTATTTTATATTTAACATCTTTATGCCTTAATTATATTAATATTTTTTGTTTTAGTCTGTAATAAACATGAAATAATGTGAAAATTACAATACAAATAAGACTAAACCCACTACATATAGTTCATTCTTTCTTGGTAGTTCTTTTTATCTTCATAATATACTCCTCAGTTACTGGATGGATCTATCATAATTCTTTCTGTTGATCATATACTTTGCTTCCAGCTTTTTGCTATAGTAAATAATGCTGTGATGAATATTCTTATAGATTTATGCACAACTTTAATTATCTCCTTAAGTTTCCCAAAGTGGGAATTTATATTAGTAGATTAAAAGCATTACAAAGATTTAAAGTTTTTTGTTTCCAAATTGTCTGCCAGTTTCTCTATAACTTTTCCAACTATTCTCTTTTTTTAAAAAAGTCTTTGTCATCTTGGAAGAAGATTATAATTTCGTTACTTGTATGTAATTTTAATTTCATTATTACACAGGCTCATTTATCTCACCAACTTAGTATATTCCACCTAGTTCTAAAAAGGGTCTGAGATGACTTAAAGGTTGAACTCAGAACCATTTTAGAAAATGGAACAAGAGGGGGTCCTGGGTGGTGTAGTCTGTTAAGCATGCAACTCTTGGTTTTGGCTCAGGTCATAATCTCAGGGTCTTGAGATGAAGCCCGTTTGGGTTCTGCTCTCAGTGCAGTCTGCTTAAGACTCTCTCTCCCTCTCCCCACTGCTCTGTCTCTCTCTCTCTCTTTCTAAAATAAATAAAATCTTTTTTTAAAAAATGGAACAAAAAAAGGCAAAACTAATTTATGGGGAAAACAGTAGCAGAGAGGGGACAGGCATAAGAATTGGCCAAAAAGGGGGCATAAGGAGTCTTCATGGGGTGAAGAAAACTTGATGGGGGTTTGGGTTACATGGTAAATGCATTTGCCAAAACTCATTATTACTGTTAAAGTTTTCACAATTCACTACAGGTAATTCCTACCTTTAAAAAAACTGGAAAAAAACCCATGAACAATCAAAACCACAAAAGCCATAACAAATATTCAATGCTAGTTAATGATGTACATATTGAAGCGTTTGGGCAGGGGGCGGAGGGGCAGATATCTGCAGGTGGCTTTGAAATGCACCAGAACACAAGGTAGATCAGTGGATGGATAGATCGATATGTGGTAAAGCAAATATAACAAAATGTCATCAATTGCAGACTGTGAGTGGTGGATATATGGATACTCACTACACAATTCTGTCAACTCTTCTATATGTTTTGAAGCTCTCAGGGTAAAATATTAGGAAATGGAGCAGTATTACAGATACATAGATATTGCGGGGCTGCTGGGATAAACTAGGTACTTGGTGGGAACACTGCCAGTTTTCTTTTTATGGCTCCTAATAAACATTTCATTAGATTTAAAATGTTTCCTTCATGTTATTGTCTGGTAACAATGAGAGATAATGATCAATATAGGAAAGTCAATGTGAGGTAAATTTTAAAAGATACCTCTCATACTTTGTGCTTTAGGAGGAACATAAATTTATACTAACCAGTGACTCTTCATGGAAAAGGCAGTATAGCCACGTACAATGGGATATGGGAATGATGAGTAAAACAAAGACTTGGTTCTTATAGAGCTTACAGTCCAGGTAGGAAGGTAGATCATTTAATCAAATAATCATTAAATAAATGTAAAATTACATGTCCTAAATTTAAAAAAAAAAGGAGGGAAGCATATGGACAGCCACAGAAGATAGGGCAGAAGGGCCATAATCTAGTTGGGGGAGGGGCAGTTTGGAAAAATCTCTCTGAGGAAGAGACCTGGGCTGACATCTGAGGCATAGTGGGAAGGCAGGGTGTGTGTTGTTAGAAGAGGGAACAGCGTGTAAAAAGACTCCTTAGCAGGAGATGGCTTGGCACATAGGAGGACCCAAAGCCAGTGTGGATGGAGCAGTACAGCGGGCTAGATCCAACTGGGCCTTGTTGGCTCCATGATGGATTTTGGTTTCTATTCTGAAAGTACAGAAAGCCACAGAAGAGGTTGAAGTGGGCCAGGATTCTACTTATTGCTATCACTCCACTTGCAGTGGGGAAAGAGGGATTTAGGGGAAGGAGTAGAAGAGAAGACTTGGCTAGGAGTTCTCTTAACCTAACTAGGAAATAGAAGAGAAGCACACACAGATTAAAAAACTATTGGGGGGGGCGCCTGGGTGGCTCAGTGGGTTAAGCCGCTGCCTTCGGCTCAGGTCATGATCTCAGGGTCCTGGGATCGAGTCCCGCATTGGGATCTCTGCTCGGCGGGGAGCCTGCTTCCCTCTCTCTCTCTCTGCCTGCCTCTCGGCCTACTTGTGATCTCTCTCTGTCAAAAAAAAAAAAAAAAAACTATTGGGGAAGTAAAATGGGAAAGACCTGGTGATTGAATTGAATATGAGGGTAAGGGGGAGAGAAAGTGCCAGATTCTGATGATGCCGCACAAAAGCAAGCATGAAGGGCCAGGTTGGGGACTGTAGTATTGCTTCTGTGGAGCCTTCCAAGTAGAAGTAATAAGTAAGCAGTGAGTAACAAGTAAACAAGTAATAAGTAAGTAGAAGTAATAAGTAAGTAAGTAGAAATAATAAGTAAACAAGTGAGTTCTGGGTTGGATATAGAGATCTGGGAGTCGTTGGCAGTTAACATCTTGACTTTGGCAGTTTTAATCTTGAGAAGGTGACCTAGGGAGAATTTATAGAGCAGGACTTCTTGGGAGTGGGTCATGAACTTGGATAGGAAAATTACATGTTTATTTCGACTAACTGTCAACTGAAATCGAAATATGGCTTTCATTTCTGAACGCAGGCAACAAACCACCGTAATATTGGCAATACCTGTGACTTTGTCACCAATCACAATCATAGATATTTTCACATTTCACAGACATTACTGAATCACAGATTTCTAAAAATATTTTGATGACTTTCGATGAAAGTCGTTTTCTTTGAAACCCTATATATTATTATTTTATGTGTTTGAAAATGTTCTGAGAAGATCTAGAGAGTTCACCCTACTGTCCCAGAGGTCTGTGATACAAAAATAGGATTACCCCCCACCCCGGATATGGAGTAAGAAGAGCACCAAGCCTTGAGGAACCCTGGGACTCAGAGCCTGGTGGAGGAGGAGGAGGAGACAGGGAGGCACCTTGAAGGAGAAGGTGGCTTTGCAGGAGCTCAGGAACACAGTATTTCAAGAGGGACTGAGTAAGGAGACTGTCAACGCTGCTGAGAGGGCAAGCACGGCAAGGACTGAAAGACCTGCTGGGTTCAGAGACGTGGAAGTCATTTGACAAAGCGCCATTTCGGGGGAATGACGAGCATGGAAGCCAGATTGGAGTGGGCTGAGGAGTGAGTGGGAGGTGGGGAAATGGAGTCAGTCAGTGTAAATAATTCTTTTGAGAAGTTTGTGTGTAAAGGAGAAGAAACAAGTGGAAGGGATGTGGGATCAAGGAAGAACTGTTCTTCTTTTTTTTTTTTTTTTTTTTTTTGGTAGGAGACCTTGGATCATGATTAGATGATGATGGGAAGGCTCTGGGGCAGCTGAGATGCAGGCAGGGGAAGGGAGCTGGATAAGGGGCCGGAGGACAGCAAGGAGCAGGGATCTTGAGTAGGGGTGGAGGGGCTTGTAATGGGTAGGACAGAGGGATGGGTGGCACACAAGGACGGGAATGAGTGGGCAGGGCAGCAGTGAGCTGAAGAAGTTTCTGTCTGAGGACCACTAAAGTGTGGGGTGGAAGAGAAGAGGGACTAAACACTACACAAAGGGAAGAAAGTTCGAAGTGGGAGAGAGAGTTGAACAGGGAAACTGGGCAGCACTGAGGAGTTCCAGGAGGCTGGTGGCTGTGACATCTCAGTGGGTACTACGTCTCACATTTCAGTGATTTTTCTCCAGCAGTTGCCAGGGGCCTTGATAGGCACCCAGAGACCACGGATGGCCCAGATTTTTGCCTGAGAGATGAGAAAAAAGATAAAGGGCAAGGGAATTATTAAGAGGATTTTTTAAAAGTAGGCTCCATTCCCAGCATGGAGCCCAAAGTAGGGCTTAAACTCACAACTATGAGATCAAGACCTGAGCTGAGATCAAGAGTTGGATGCTTAACCGACTGAGCCACCCGGGTGCCCCTTAAGAGGTTTAGCACAGAATCTAGGCTGCTTAGGAAGGGAAAGTCAGTAAGGGGACCCACGAGAGAGCAAAGGGCCAATGGACCACAGGTTCCCAAGAGGTGGAAGAGATGTCATAGGAAAAAGGGATGAGCAGAAGTGCTGGAAATCTGGTGTGATCAGTGGATTTTGGTTGATGTCGCAGTCCAGGATGTGCCGTTGGCGGGGAAGGGGGGAGGTGGTGGCAGAGTGGCACAGAGGGGATACTTAAGATGCTTCTGGAACTGAAAAGCCAGGGTGTGTGTGGCTTGATTGTCCAGATGGGTGCTAAAGTCATCCAGGATTGTGGCAGGAGACCAGGAGGCAGGTGAACAGAGAGCCAGCCACTGCCAGAGTCCTCACTGAGTGAGAGTGGCCAAGAAACAATAGGAATGGTGGGGGACGGGAGAGGGGATAGTGGAATAAAACATGGCAAGCCTTAGTGTACCTGTGTTTCCATCAGAGCCCGAGGAGCAGTGGTCTGGGAGTGAAAAGGGCACCCGCCTGTCCCCTGATCCTAAGGAAAGGGTGCAGGAGGGATATGATGGTGCCCCCAGGGAGGGGAGCTCTGAAGAGAGGTCTGATGTACATGTCCCATGGTGCAGGAAGACCGGACAGCTCACCCTTGCCCAAGAGTGCCTGTATCTCTTTGACTTTGGCTGTTCCTTCCACCTGCCTCAGCTCCTCACCCCCACTTCCAGCTCCCCAAATCCTGTCGTGCCTTAAGATCCAGAGGAAAATCTGCATCCTCTATGAAGCTTCTCCAGGGTTTCTTCTGCCTTTTCTTACACTCATCAGATACTGTCTTGAACTGCAGGCGTTCATGCGACATCTTATTTGGCCAACACTGTGAACTACCCAAGGGCGGGGCATGGTTTCTTTAGTGCCCTGTCCCTGTGGCACCTAACACCATGTCTTGGACGCAAGTGGTTCATAATTCCTTAATGAATAAAGCAATATAAAAGCAATACCAAAGAAAATTTTAGAATGAAATGCTGCATGTTATAAATCATGTTTAATGCAGGTCTGCACCCAAATAACATCTTTCAATTGAAAATTTTTAAAATTTTGATAGCTGGAGTTTTAACTGGTTTTTAACAAGTTTTGGGGGTTTAAAAAATAATGAGGGCCATTTTTTTAAAGGAGGGAATTTTAATAAAATATGGTAAACTTAAATACATAGCATAAAATGGGGGGGAAGCTACTTTATTATGATCTTCTTCCATGCAATTTCGGAGATGCTGAGTCCAATTAACACAAGGAACTCTCTGGGTCAGAGGCCATTGATTGTCGGCATCAACAATTTCACTGAGCTGGGATAACAATTGGGGTTTGCATCACCCGGCCACATGGCAGAATCACCCCAGTGGAAGGACTGACTTGAGGCTGTCTTGCTTATCTGTTAAAAAAGGCAGGACAGCGTTCTGGAAGCAATTGCAATTTGAACTGACAGTTGTCCCATTTTACTGCCATGGCCTATTTTTAAATTACCTAGTGGAACTCAGACAAAGCACAGAAATGAAGGAGAAATGAAGTGCTCGCTGCTGGCTTTGCCCAGTATCAGGTTAGCATTTGTGTGCTCCGTCAGTGCTGCTGAAGACCTCCATAGCCCTGGCTTGCCCACAGAGGGGCGTGCTCACCAGGTATTCCAGTTAATCTATGATCGAATCACAAAATTAGTATCCAATTTAGTCTGGTGAGTCCCCTGGTGGAACATTAAGTCATATTTTTATAACAGTATTTCTCTTATAAAAAGTACAACTGAGTCCCAGGCCAACTTGGGGCCCTTCCGAGTTTCCTCCGTCCACAGAGAGCCTCAGCCCAGACTCTCTTAAGTCCTTTGTTCTTACTGATAATGTGACAAAAGGAACTTAGCCTGGGCTTTGAAGAAGCCATATGTCCATTTACAGAGAAGAATGCCTGGGAAAGAAGTCTCTCTTTCACTGGTCCCTCTCTGATCAACACCAGTGTGGAAGTTTCCAAGTGGTTGGATATAACTGACTCATTTCCAAGCCCAAACTGGCCATTGCACCTTGGCAGCCTTACTAAACTCCTTGCTTCTCAGGCCATGTCAGGGACCATTCCCTACTCTACTCCCAAGTAACAGTATCTCCTGTTTTCCCTTGTTCATGATGAGGATTCGTATTTTGGCTGTTAACAGCTTCATCACTAGGACTTCAACATGTGTGCATTCCAAAAATGTTCTTGTAACTGTCAGCTGTCACACATTCATGGAGCTCCCCTTAGGTGGGGAGCACTGGAAACAGGACAGTAAACAGCCCCTGCTCCTGAGTAGCTTCTAGTCGACGGTGGGGTGGGTTTGGCGAGACAGGAAGATGTATCCCAAGGTAGGCTCAAGGCCAGAGAGCGTTATGGGAATGCAGAGGAGGGACAACAACAAAGACACCTGACCCCTAGCAGAAGCTCTAGAAACTTCACAGAAGAGGTGCCCTCAGAGTTGAGAGTCAGGCCATCAAGGACCTTGAGTACCTTGCTAACGTGTTTGGACTTGATGCCAAAGACGAGGGGGATCTGCTAAAGAATTTTTAATCGAGGAGTGACGCAATCCATTTTGCTTCTGGAGGGATCACTTTTACTGCAATCTGGAAGACTGGCTGGAAGGGGTGAGGTGAAGGCAAGAGGTCCAAGGAATTTCCTACAATTTCCAGGCCAAAAAAGATGGCCCTGCGGTAGGGCGTGCTGATGGACAGATTCACAAGAAAGACCAGAAGGCCTGGCTTTGGTGTCTTAGATGGCTGTGAAGTGTGAGAAGGAGCAGGAGAAGGAATCCAAGATAATTTCTGGAATTGTGACTTGGGCAGAAATAAATTCAGGAAGAGGAACGGGCAGAAATAAATTCAGGAAGAGGAACCATTCTGAAGGAAACAGATGATGCAGTCAGCATCTTGAGTGTGAAGCACTTGTGGGACGCGCCATGGTGAACAGATCAACAGCTAAAACGGCACACAAACTCAGATGAGAATTCCCACAGATCTGCACTTGTCAAGCCGTGGGCTGCACATTCCCTCTCCGTGACGTATGCTGGAGCTGGAGGTGTCGTGTGCAGAGCTGCAGTATTACTCAGGTGCACCTCGAGGGTGCAGAATCCCAGCTACAGGCAAGAGGGCGGCTGTGACAACCACCACCCTAGGTGCTAATGATGACTCACAGCCTCCCGGGGTGGGGCCTCTTGGCAGTTAGAACCCATGTGTTCGTGTGTGACCTGCCTCAGCCACACACGGGCCTGGAGCCAGAGAGAAGGGAGGCCTGACCCTCAAGGAATCCGAGAATGGACAAGCAGGAGTTAGGGAAAATTATAAGTGTGAGTCATGGAACGCTTATGCGCTGTGCTAAGCCCCAGCCTCTTTCATGACACCGGTAAGGGTGTTGGTAGGTTGACATTGACAGATTAATAGGAGAACAACTCCCCGAGAGTTGTTTGAAAGGGGAAAAGCTGAAGGTTTCACAGGCAGGATAGGCTGAACAAATAGATCATGAAAAAGGAAGCATGCAAACAGACGGAGGTCACAGAAAACACCTAATGCAAATTGAGCTAGCCTTTTTCAACAGCAGCGCCACCATCATGGGGAAGCCGACATTTGCAAGGGGCTGCGGGATGCAAAGCATTGTATTGTGCATTATGCAGGGCCCGTTTCTGGGAAGCAAAAACCCCCTCCTGGCCCAGGGCCTCTTGTCTTGTTTTTTTGAACTTGACTACAGTCTGGAGCAGCGCTGTCCCATAGAATGTTCCTCAGTGGTGGAAATGTCCTACATCTGTGTGGTCCAGTATGGCAGCCATGGGACCCATGTGGCTACTGAGCATGTGAAATGTCGCTAGTGAGACCAAGTAACTAGATTTAAAATTTTCTTTGAATTAATTTAAAGGTAAAGGTAAATAGCCACACAAGGCTAGTGGCCACCTTCTTGGACAGTGCAGTTGTAGGCTTTTGCTGCCCTCACGTATGGACGGACATTCTGACTTTTTAAGCCACCATGGGTTACTTGAAGAGGCTGTTCTTTTGTTTTTGTTTTTGTTTCAGCCTCCAAAGTTTGTGTGGATCATCATGAAGAAAACAATTAAAATGTTTATGTTGGGTAATAGCCTTCACACTTAAGTTTACCATGCTTTCTGGGAAGTTCAGGTGATCTCACCGGTCAACATTCCACTGAGCTAGGCCTCGGCATGAGCCAGTTGCTGCTGGTGTCAGGTTTACTGCCTCCTTCCCATGTAATGTTGGGTCCTTGTGACCTGGAATCTAGATACTTGGTTGCTAGTTGCTGATGGTGAAGGACAATAATCCTGTTCCTATCAGCAGGGCAAATGGTACTCTTGGTCTCCACCTTCTTTGCTGACGAAGAAGTAAATGTGATGACAACATGCCCTGAGTCCTTGAGGTTTCTGCATTTGGAACAGTTTCCCTTCCAGCAAAGATAGAAGATGAGAAGAGCTCATGTCGTCCCTCTTCATAGAAGGTTGCTGCTCCCTCCGCCCCAAGCCCTGGGCTAATCATTTTCATCATTCTTTATGGGGAAATCAGGGCTCCTGTTTCTTCTCTGTGAAGGTTTGGGAGGATGAAATGTCCTTTCAGTTACAGCAGGCTCCTCTAGGCCAGCAGCTGTCCTGGGGACATGGTTTCCTGCTTGTGCCGAGAGACTGCTTTTTAGTCTACTAATCATCCAACTCCTAGTTGACTTGACAGAGGTGCTGTGTATTTCCCTACTTATTCTACTCTGATTAAATGGTTAATATGGTTGCATGTCACTTTGAAAAGGGTCCAAAATTAAGTTGCCTTTTAAAATTGAGTTGGTGTTTAGAAATGTGGCTTGGGATTGGGCTGAGGCAAAAGAAGGTATTCTAGAAGCCTCAGAACCTGCTCTGCCACTGATACCTACGAGAGCACCATTTGTGGCTAGTTGGACACCAAGGCAATTTATAGTGTAATCTAATGTTAGTATGAACACGAGAGTCTCACTTGTTCTCGCACCGATCCCATGAGATAAGCATTAATAAGTATCTCCTTGATGGGAAACTGGAGTGCTTAGAAGTGGTTTGTCTGAATTCACACTATAATGAGGGACAGAGATAGCCCTTGATGATAAGCGTTCTTTCTACTTTGCCGCACCACTAACTTAAATGTATTTAGGAGGTAATGCTTTAAAGAACATCGCAGCATGAGCTTGATGCTTATTGCTCTGTCTTGGATTTAGGTGTAACACAACCTCGGCCTAAGGCGCTGTTGAAGCCGCTGGTGGCAAGGAGGCCATTGCGCACAATGGAGTGGCCACCGCATTAATTGTGCATTTGGAGATCTGTCCCCTTTAGACAGGTGTTTGGAAATGATGGCTTGATACTGGATCTTGTACTTGATGCTGAATGTCTCACTAATACCAGGTCCCTCAGCATTGTGATCATCTGAGACGGGGTCAAGGAGACTGGGTCAAGGAAGGAACAAGTGGCAGAAACTGCAGTATAAGTGTCAGAATTTGGTGGTGGTGCTTCACGCAGTGAGGGGATTAAGCAGTCCACTTTCGTACTACCCACTCAATCGGAACGGACTCTCCTTTACAGATCAGAGGCAACACGTTCCTTGGTTTTCAGCCACAGGCATCTCTCTCTACAAGGGAATTGCTTAGGGGGATGTTCACCTATGGAGGAGGGCTTTGGTTAGGTTTACCCCTACGCATGGAACTGGATCTTTCTGTTGTTCTTTTCTCATTGACCAGTGATCCACCAGCAACTGCAGTGCCTGGTGTGGCATTCAACCTACTGAGCTCTGCAAATCAGGACTGGTCTGGCCTGCACTCTCCTTCGGCAGGTACCAGCATTCTTGCTGCTTCCTCTGGGAGACTGACTCCAGGCACTGAGGAGTCTCTAAAAAGAGGTTTGATAAGTTCCGTATTCCCTCAGTATTCGAAATATAGCAGGGGAGGCCCAGACCATGAAGGTTTACTGACAACCAGATTTTCAGAGACTTTTGGGCAGGGGTCCAAGCCTGGGAGGGGAATGCACCCAACTGACCCATGATCCTGGGGGCTGAAGAGTTCCCGATCTGGTTTATCTCATGAGAGATCTCTAGCTTCATTCATACCAAGCAGAAGTTGAAGGACTAAGCAGGCTGGAGTGGTTGGGAGGGGGGCAGAAATCAACATTACGAGCACAAGTCATATGGCTGATGAGTGATGCATTCAGTGACCTTTTCACTCCCTCTGCCCTTCCTGTGCTTTGTATCCAGAGGCAAATCCTCCAGTATCCCCCAAAGAATGATCAGTAATACAGAGAGCAAAGCAGAGGTGAATTGCACTGTGGAAAATTCTGGTTTTGTCACTCTTCTTGATAGAGAAGATGTGACCTTGAAGGTACTTGTATAATCAAGGCCCAAACCCTTGGGATATCATTACCTGGGAAAAAATTGAGATTATGTAAGTCATGTTGTTTTGGTTTCTCTGGCAGACTGAGGTACAGAGATAGTACAAACATGAAAAATCCTGTTCTTATACTTTGGAAATGGCCAGTTTTATGCATCTGACCACATATTTTTGTCCTTATTTCATCATTACTTTTACAGCCATATCCTTTTTTAGATATGGTATGAGTTTTGCAATGATGATTTAAAGAATGAATAATTTCTCTAGCATAGAGAAGAAAACTACAGAAATCTGTCAATAGCCTGTCCCTCAAACAAAGTTTATGGAGAGGAGCATGAAACTTCAAGTCCTAGAATATCCCGAATGTGCAAGCATCACCATGCAAAGTGGCCATGGCCATGCATGTTAGTCTTTGCATAAAAATACAAGAACCCAGCTGCCCATTTGTTTACCAGTCTAGGAAGAGTGCTCCGTGTTACTGTTCGACTTACGTCACATTTTTTTATCTGTCCTTGAGTTTTGTTCTGTGTGCAAAAAATGTGAGAATTTATCTTAATGCTAAAAATGTGCTGTTCTAACCAAACTAGATTTAATTTTTGGATTAATCTCATTCCCTAAGTTTAATCAGCAGCAGGCGTTCTATTTTGTCTTTGACTAACAGGGAACAACCGAGGTGATATGTTCTTCTCGATGGTGCCAATATTGTAAAAGAGTCTCTTTCCCCTTCAGACTCTAGGTGGAATATTTTATCGTGTGATTTCATGTTCCTTAATAGGGAGTAGAGATCTCACCCAGGGATACATCTACATCCATAAACATCAATCATCGATATTTTTAAGGTATCCTTTGAGCATTAAATAACCACAGTGTTAGCATCCCAGATTAAAGCAGAAATCCCAACAAGAACTTGATTGATACCAGGTATCTAGGATCTATCTCGGGGATCCACGCTGCTGCCAGAGAGAGTCCATCCTCTAGAGTATATCGTAGGCATAAAATATTAAATAAGAATTCATAAAAGGCATATTACTCATCTTAAATCAATTCACCATGCCAACAAACAGTGTTGAATGCAGCTTGTGGTATTTAGTACTTACATAGGATAAGTAAAATTCCTACTCAGATAAGATCTTAAACATGAAATATGATCATATAGTTCAGTGGTTCAGAGCACCCTCCCTGGGTTAGATTGACTGCAAAGGAGCCCTGACTCCACCACACACTGGCTGTAAAGTCTTGGGTCAAGTTTCTTATCTCTTCTAAGGCTCAGGTTCTCGTCATTAAATAAGGTAAATACACAGAGATTTATGAGAATTAAATAAGCTAATATTTATAAAATGCTTGGCACGGTGCTGGAACACTGTAAGCCCTCAGATAATGGTAACTACAACTATTATCATCATCATATCACAATGATATTGATCTTATTACTTTTTATTATCCAGACAAATATACTTGAACAATTTCTATTTATTACAGGATGGAATTATTACTACATTTTACTCTATTTAAAAACAAGATTAAGCAATGCAGTGAGTTAGACTAGAAGCCCATACACACGTATATCTTTATATGTGTCCATCGTATGGTTATATGGACAGAGCAGATAGACATTGTTGCAGGTGTAGAGATAGGGAGATGGTGATGTGCTTTAGAAGGCCCAGTGCCTCAACTCTTTTTTTCTTTCCCATTTTTTAAAATCTAAATTCAGTTAGCCAACATCATTAGTTTTTGAGGTAAAGTTCAATGATTCATTAGTTGCATATAATGCCCAGTGTCCATCACATTATGTGATGTCCATCACCCAGTACCCCGTCCCTCCACCCACCTCCCTTTCCACAGCCCTCAGATTGTTTTCCGGAGTCCAGAGTCTCTCATGGTTTGTTTCCCTCTCTGATTTTTCCCATTCCGTTTTCTCTCCCTGTCCCTGTGGTCCTCTGCGCTATTCCTTATATTTCACACATGAGTGAGACCGTATGATAATTGTCTTTCTCTGATGGACTTATTCATCTTAGCCTCAGCTCTTGAGGCTTGAGTTGCATTTCTGACTTGGATGGTGCCTCAGAGATGATCTCCATCAGGCCCATCAGGAAAGAAGATCAAGGCCCAACTGGAGTGAAGGGGGACAGGCTCCACAAAGGAGCCTCCTGGATGGTACCCAGGATGGAAGCTCTTGCCCCTGTACCTTTAGGATTCTCCAACACCTCCATTTTGAGTTGGCTTTTTCCTAAGTGACGTGTACGCGCAAACACACACACACACACACACACACACACACACACAGCAGCAGAAGCAGGAGATCTCCCAGAGTTCTAAGTACCTGTTTGGAAGATGACCCACTTGAAAACCGGGATCTCTCCAAATTTGTCTCTGGTCCCCCAAATTGATCTCTTTTCTTCTCATTTGAGTCTCTTCTATATTCCTGTCGTCTCAGACAAGCCTGTAGAATAAAAAACATTTCCTTGGCTTAGGTCTTTGACAAGCTTTATAACTTTTTGCTTAATTCCTGTCATGAGGAGCATGAAATACATAATGTCCATCTCTAAGGGCTCAACAACACCTTTACCAAGTGTGAAGACACTCAGCCGGGCATCATTCTCTCTTCCCTTTGCCCAAAATACCAGGTTATTGGGGTGCCTTGGTGGCTCAGTCGGTTAAAGCCTCTGCCTTTGGCTCAGGTCATGATCCTGGGGGCCTGGGATCGAGCCCCGCATGGGGCTCTCTGCTCAGCAGGGAGCCTGCTCCCCCCCCCCCCGCTCTGTCTCTGCTTGCCTCTCTGCCTACTTGTGATCTCTGTCAAGTAAATAAATAAAATATTTTTTTTTAAAGAGCATAAACAAAAACCAGGCATTTATAAAAAAAATAGTCACTGTTTTAATAAATTAAAATCAACACACCAAGAGGTGTTTTGACAAGTATTTCCCCAACAATTGCCTTCTTAAGGCAGAAAGTACCTGATACACAGTATTAGTGTCCCTTCCGCCTTGCCCTTCTGAGTCCCCTCATTCTTTTTTTTTTTTTTTTAAGATTTTATTTATTCATTAGTTAGAGAGCGAGCACAGGCAGACAGAGAGGTAGGCAGAGGCAGAGGGAGAAGCAGGCTCCCTGCCGAGCAAGGAGCCCGATGTGGGACTCGATCCCAGGACGCTGGGATCATGACCCAGGCCGAAGGCAGCCGCTTAACCAACTGAGCCACCCAGGCGTCCCCTGAGTCCCCTCATTCTGTTGCTGCTTGACTCTGACCTCTTAGATCACACCTGGTTCCAGGGTAAGGCTTTTTCTACATGAGAGCTTTAGCACGTGAGCTTCTTTTTCACTTGGAATGCCCTTCATGGGATGTTCACAGGCTGGCAAATCCTGCAGATCTATTCAGATCCAGCTCACGTGGCATCTCTTGCCTTGCCTTGCTCCTCTTCCCCAGGTCAAAGTAATTGCTCCTTTATACAGACACAGCTTGAATTGTGCAATTTTTTTTAAACTGTTGTATTTAGTTGTTTTGAGCCTGTGTCTCCTGCTGATCAGTGAGAACCCTCAGGGTAAGGACCACCTCTTATCTTTTGAATCCCCCAGCATCTAGCATTTAATGTTCACTGAATTGGATTATTGTTTCGGGGGGAGGGGGGAGTATCAATTCCCAAATGCAAAACAATAAAACAATAAAAATAATCAACAAAAAAAATTTCCATCTTTAAAAAAAAAACAAACAAAATTAAGAGAAAATCTAGTACCAATACATTTCTTCTCTAGGATCAGGACAGAAAAAAACCCCAAGGATATCATGTGCTATGGGGGTTTCAACTGATATTTTAAATAGTTTAAAATAGTAAAACTTCTTGGAGCATTTCTATAGATTCAGTGCCCGAATTCACCTTTGCGCCGCTAGAGCCAAATTATCTGCTGTCATGGTAAAGAAGGGCAATGTAAAGACCAACAATACTGTTTCTAAACAGGGCCTGACATCTCCCCTTCCTGGCTGGGTTGAGAAAGGAAAGATTCCTCCTGCATTTTTCCCCTTTGTTAGAAAATGCATCTCCTTCCTTGATGTGGAAGGACTTGCCAGAATTTCACGCCTCTGGGAAAGCCTAATATTATGCTACGTGGTTAAAAATAGAAATGACCTGATATTAACAAAACATTTACCGCTTGGAATTGGGAACAGCGAGCCTGTTACACTGCTTCACAACCGAGTTGCTGGTGAAGCCCTGGCCTCAGGGCTCATACACAGCAGCCAGGTGGTACCTGCAGCAAGTGGAATCCTGTAGAAAAGGACGGTTCCAGCCTACCTTATTTGGAAAGGGAGAGCAATCTGAAATGGTTGCCCCCCCTTTTTTCCCCCTGTCTCACTGTTAATCCAGTTTTCAAAAACTATGCTATCTAGATAGTAAGCCATTTTAATAAATCCTGGACAATGTTTTTTTTCTAAACTAATTATTTGGGGGGGGGGTGCAGACTCCCTGCCGAGCATGGAGCCTGACACAGGACTCGATCCCAAGACCCTGAGGTCACGACCTGTGCCAAAATCAAGAGTTGGGGGGCACTTGGGTGGCCCAGTGGGTTAAGCCTCTGCTTTCAGCTCAGGTCATGGTCTCAGGGTCCTGGGATCGAGCCCCAAATCGGGCTCTCTGCTTGGTGGGGAGCCTGCTTTCCTTCCTCTCTCTCTGCCTGCTTCTCTGCCTACCTGTGACTTCTCTCTCTGTCAAATAAATAAATAAAATCTTTAAAAAAAAAAAAAGAGTCAGACTCTCAACCCACTGAGCCACCCAGGTGCCCTGGCAGTACCTGTTTTAATAAATAATTTGAGCAGGAAAACCCCTAAAAGTACTTGGACAGTAACTATGATGATAAGTTAAACACCAAGTAAGAAAGTACCCCAAAGTAAAACCGAAGAGAGTTAGCCAGAGAGTTTAATGACGTTTAAGTGAAGATGGGCCTCTTTTCCATTCCCTTTCCAGTGACTTCAGATTGGAGCCTGTTTGGGAGGAGCCCTGGCTGGGAGTGTTGTTTCCTGGAGCGGCAGATGTCTGTGTTATCCTAACCGACTGGGATTCCAGGCGCAAGCAGCACATGCTGATAGGCTCAAAGTGGAGGACATTAGCAAATGCACACAGGACCAAGGCAGATTTTGTGGGATGAACAGAATTCTTGTGGGTTGAGTGTTTTTTGAAAATTCTCTCCAAGAATGCATGCAACTTAAATATTTCTTTACCAAAAGGGGAGGAGGAGTAGAATGGTTTGCAGTGTCAAAAAAATTTTTTCCCCTCTGGTTCCTTATGCCTCCTCCTCTCAGAGGAGCTTGAGAACAAACCGGTGTGAGGGTGGGTAATTTTTGTCTTGATATAGTCAAGCAATCTTTCTGTGTAAATCAAACATTCGTCCTCTTGAAGTGATAGCTTTGCCCAGTTGAAGGAACACAGGGACAGAGGCAAGTCCAGACTTCCAGTCCTAGAAATAGCAGGACCGGAGCCATAACTGCCCCTCATCCCCCAGGGGCTAGTTTTCTTGTTATTTGTAAACGTGAGTGATTTTTGTTGTTGTTGTTACTGTTTTTGTTGTTGTTTGGGTTTTTTGTTTTGTTTTTTGCCATTTTTGATGCTGATGTTGTTTCCACATTGCAGGTCCTGGAGTGATGGGGCAGAGTGTGAAATCCATAGGATGGGGAGGAGGAACTGATGTGTAACTCATGATCACCAGGGGCTCCCCTTCCCCTGGAACTTTAAAAATATTCCCCTTTCAATTCCACATGTCTGGAGCCTTGATTGCTATAAATAAGTTTCTGTTCATGTGACGGAACTGGCTGAGGGCAGTCTTAAAGTTGAAGGCTTCAGGTAACTCCTTATTTCCTCCTTGAGCTGGGGGTCGGGGGTGGGGGGTTCCTCTTTCACTCCTCCTCCAGCTCTGCCTCCCCCCTCCGCCCAGCGCATCCCTCTGACCGCGGAGTGCAGGCAGGCTGCCTCCAGAGCATGGGCTCCCACTGTGGGGGCAGAACACAGAATGTGCATATATGCCTGTGGGAGATGACGCGGGTTTCGTGACTCACTGTAACTCAATACGGGTAAACACGACAAACCCCGGCTCTGCCACTTTCTTGCAACGTGACCTTGGGCAGGCTGACTAACGCCATTGATTCTTGCTTCCCTCATCTGTAAGAGGGAGATGCCCGGTGCCGCCAGATTGCCGGGGAGCCTGGGGCCCTGTTGGCAGGACGCTTGGCAGAGTGGCTCCTGGCGAGTGTTCAGTGAGAGGCGCTCATCACGGCCATCATCACCGTCATCACGGTCATTATCATCATTAGGCTTTAATTGTTGTTTCTGATCTCATTGCCTGGTTTACTTCTGTTTCCAGAGCCAGCCTTGGCCAAATCACGTGGCTCTGATCCCGATCAGGGAAGAAGAAAGACTCTGTCTGGGCCTGAGCTTCCTCCTAGTTTTTGTGCCCTGGAGGCAGAGGTCTGTTTTCTAGGCCTGCAATTCCCCAGCCAGACAACTGAGGCGATCCTGCCCTCAGTCAGTCTGGGTACCTTGTAAAGCGCTTTTTCTTCAGTGTTGCAGCTTTCTGACGTTGGGGGGGTGGTGTTTGTGCTCAGTTTCATGAGCTTATTTGATTATCAGTCCTGCCTTCAAGTCCTCATCTGGGCTCCTGGGGCCTTAAGAAGCCACTGGGCCTTAGGAACACTTTGCCAGGTTCAAGGTTCCAGTCTGAAAAACCCCGCGACTGTGACACATCTGTACCTCTTGAGTGCGGTGGCCGCCACCAAGGTTATCATTGCTCTGAGCTTCCAAGCATTTTGAGAAGTGGGACTTGCCACTGCTTCGGTTGGTACTTTTCTGTTGTTCTTTTGATCTAACATGCATAACCCAGAGTTGGGGGGTTTAATTATCATTGGTGGCATTATTCAAGCTCATTAGTTTTAAGAGGTTAAGGAATCAGAGGTGTAAAAACAATCTGAGTTTCTTTTTCCCTCAAATGAGTTTCTTTTCCTATTCTGTCTGTGGAGAGGACAGAAGCACATACCTCAGAGGTGAGCAGAACAGAGACTCCACCCCTTGGCTCCCATGGGAGGGGAAGCTGAATTTACTCCCTCAGCCCCCTGAGTGGATGGTCCCCAAGCCCCCGCCACGTGGCATTGTCACCTCTTGAGTCGAACAAGTTTATAGCATCATGTTCAGTTGTTTGCTCAGTCCTTGAAAGATCAGGATGAATAAATGACAGGAAATGAAACCCATCCGAACATACTTGATAGATCACGGAATATCATTCTGAAATGCCAAGTGTAATCTTTCTCTCCAGCTTTCAGTAGACATTAATGGCTAAATTCTGCCTCAAGTTACATAAACGTGTTTGACCAAAAGGAAGGAAGGAAAAAAAAAATCCATGCAGCATGAACACTCTTGAAGAAACAGAGCCAAATCCTGAGATGGCATGTAATTATGTACTAGCTACCAGATTCTGCAATAGCATGTAATATGCCAAATAGATGTTTATTTCCTCTTGTTTTTCCAAAAGGGTCCCACCCAACCACTGAAAGCAGCAGCATCAAAATAACTCAGGGTGGGTTTGACCCACCTCTCCTGATACCGGCACACAGACCTGTAAAGGCCCTACTAACCTGGCGCACACCAACCCGTGGCATATTTTAGGATGTTGCAGGGATAGCATACACAGGAGGTTTGCAAGGGCTTCAATTTGAGCCAGTTCATTAAAGGCGAGTGAAGCACAGGAAGGAATCTGTAGCAAATGTATATGATTTAGGAGTCCTATCTGGCTATTAGGTACATATTTGTACACCATGAAATGGGGAGTCCCTAGTGTCCAAGCAGTTTGCTGCCCAGGGAGTGAAAGCTGGGATTCCTTGGGCTAAACTCATTGAAGAGCCAGGGTTTCAATATCAACCCGTTGCAAAGTCTACCTTAGTAAATTATCTACATATATACAGGTCATACCATGGACCAAGTTATTGAGGGGTTATTAAGGTCATGCGATTGATTCTTAAACCCCTACTTTAAATCCTTTCTGGAATAAGACAAGGGAGAGACTAAATCATACAAATAGCTCACCACTGTTCCTTTCAAAGTCATTTCTGTGGGTTACTATATATTTAATTCAACAATACTCAGAACATATTAAAGACAACCGTATTTATTTTTTGGAGACTTTGTGGTGAGTGGTTTTGAAAATGCTCAATGAGGGTGGACTTGACCTTGAGAAATAGTTACAAGTCAGCTGAATCCAAGACTGATAAGCAGAGTTGGTGGTCAAGGTAGGTAATGCTGGCTCACATCAATGGCAGGGCATTCAGTTCAAGGCAGAAGGGTAAGACTCAATCCCTGCCTCTAGGAAGCTGTGGTCCAGATTGAGAGGAAGTCACCCAGAAGACAATTTCAATACAATTCCGTAAGCAACGTGAAGGAGGTATGAAAGGGCGCTTTGATATTGGAGTGATGGAAATGTTGTAAAGCTAGATGATGGTGATGGCTGCAGATTTAGTAAATTTGCTGCAAGTCATTAAATGATACACTTAAAACAGGTGAATTTTATGATATGTGAATTATGCCTCAATAAGGAGGGCTTTAAAAGAAGGGTGTGGTGGGAGTACAGAGGTTCCATTTAGTTCTCAATTCAAACTGCAGTCTTTGTCACCCTTGTCAAGAGAGTAAAGAAGGGGGAAGGGGAGGTCAGAGAAGCAGTAAAGATTTAGGCTGCTCTGTTTATGGTTCTTGGGTCTTGGACCTGCCTTTCAAAAAAGCAGTCTGAAGGATGCCGAAGGTTGGAAGCAAGGAGACCGGTAATAAGGACATTGTAATGATCTTGGAGAGAAACTGTGGAGATGGGAACCAGAGTGGTGGTGATGGGATGAAAAGGAAGGCACAAGTTCATGAGTTGATAGGTGACAGTGGCAGGACTTGGTAACAGGTGGGATATGGTGGTGAGGGAGAGAAAGGAGTTGGGGAAGGCTTAAATACAGAGGAGGATGGCAGGGGGTGGACATGCTGAGATGCCTGTGTGACATCCAGATGGAAATGTCCCAACAGACAGGTGTGCATGTGATGGTGACACTTTGGGGAGACTCAGGGTTACAGGTCATTAGTCTATGAGTGATAGTTAAAAACATGGGAGGGAAGAGATGGGTCACAGAGACCTTGTGAGTTGGAAGAAAGCTAGGCTGTTGGAAACTGGGGGAATTAACATTTGTGGGGCAGGGAGAAGAATGTGAGAGAAACAGAAGGAAAATCAGCAGAATGTGCTGTCAGAAAGCCAAAGGAGTAATGTTTTGGGAAGGAAGAAGTGATGGTGTCAAATGTAGATAAGGCTTCAGAAAACAAAGACTAAAAAGATGTCCCTTGAATTTGGCTACTGATCTTAGAACAACTTCAGGAGAGGGGAGGGGTGGGGGCAGCCAGGTTGCAGCAGGTTAGGAATGAATCGGGGGAGTGGAGATAGAAATGTAGCAGGTTGGGGACATCTTGGGAACAGTGCCAAGGCTGTGGCTAGAGAAGGACCGTGTGTCCTGTAGCTTTGTTCTTTTGTTCTCTGTATAGGAGGGACTTGAGCATGTTAGTGGGCTGAGCCAATTAGAAGGAAGGAAATGTCAAAGATACAGACAACTAGTTCCTGGATGGAGAAGGGCTGGATACAGCGGGTGCAGGCCAAGAG
This sequence comes from Taxidea taxus jeffersonii, assembly GCA_003697995.1. Classification (NCBI taxonomy): domain Eukaryota; kingdom Metazoa; phylum Chordata; class Mammalia; order Carnivora; family Mustelidae; genus Taxidea; species Taxidea taxus. The sequence continues at coordinate 15,616 of RCUC01125579.1, read as the reverse complement.
CTCGGGCCAGGCCAGGTGCTGGCCCAGAGAGTGTCACTTCCCTCCGGGGATTTGAGGGCTTGTGTGGGGGGGTGTAGCCTGGAGGGGGGGGGAGGAGTGGCGAGGCTTCCTACCTGATGGACTTGGGTCCTTTGCTTTGTTTCCTGTGTGTATAAAACAGGAAGAGAAGTTCTTTGTTGAAAGGGTGCGGATTGCAGGTCTGAAAAGAGTAGGAAAGTTGAAAACTGATGATGACAGAGGGAGCTGGTGGACCAGTAAGCATGTTGATGTGAGTCAGCCTTCACTCCTTTATCTCCCTCACTCCACCTCTCCCTATATGGGCATGATGGCGGTTCTGCTCCTGTTCCCCGGGTTGAGCCACTTCTCACCACCTCCACTCCTACCCCTGGATCTGACCCACCATCATTTCTCCCCCAGATTTCTATCAGAGTTCCTTACCAAGTTTTTCTGCTGCTTCCCTAGCCCCTTTTCTTCTTTCCCTATACAGCAGCAAGAGTGAACTTTAAACACTGTAAATCAGGGGCACCTGGGTGGCTCAGTGGGTTGAAGCCTCTGCCTTCGGCTCAGGTCATGATCCTGGGGTCCTGGGATTGAGCCCCGCGCCGGGCTCTCTGCTCGGCGGGGAGCCTGCTTCCCTCCCTCTCTCTGCCTGCCTCTCTGCCTACTTGTGATCTCTCTCCCTGTCAAATAAATAAATAAAATATTTAAAAAAAAAACCACTGTAAATCAGATCATGCCACTTCCCTGCTTAAAATCATCCCAATAATTCTCCCTAAGAATAAACTCCAAACACCAGATTTTGTCCTGAGAGATTCAACATGACCTGGCCCCATTTACTTCTCCTACCTTGTTATGTGCCACATTCTTCCTTGATCGATGTGGTTCAGTCACTCTGGCCTTCTTTTGTTTCTTCCGGAGCTCCAAGTTAGTTCCTGCCTCAGGGCCTTTGCACTTGCTTTCCGTCTGCTCAGGATGCTCTGGCCAGCTCTTTCCCATCTTTTACCTCTACAACCAAATGTTACTCCCCCAAAGAGGCTTCCCTACCTGTGTAAGAGAGCATCACCCCTCAGCTGGTTACCTCTGTTTGCCTCCTTATATTTACCATTAATCAAAGCTATCTCACATATTTATTTACTTGTGTGTTTTGTTTATTTCTCAATTCCAGAAAAAGAACTCTGGGAGAGAAGGGACTTCGTTTAGGACGTTGTAGGCACTTGATAAGTATTGTTATTTATAAGGGCAGTGTTGAAAGTATCCTTATTAATAAGGACAGTATTGAAAAATCCTATGAAATTAGAAAAATAAAGCCCCAGTGACTTCAGGCTGCACAGTTGTGTGATTTTCTTCAGCAGAGACCATCAAATAATAAGATTGATTTTCTTACATGTTTGTTCTGGAGACAATTTCAAACAAGCATTTCCAAATAAGGGTCAGGTGGCAGAGGCGTCTACGTGAAAAGCAGGTGGATTCCCAGCGTGACCAGTTCAGCTATTTACGTTCTTATTCATTTTACAGAAATTCCCTCACTTTTATAGTCTTGTACGTGGGTTGGCAAGTTGTGGGAGGAAACTGCTGACTCTGCTTCCAGCCCCACAGCTAAGCTGCGTTGTACAGGTGAAATCAGGTTACTGAGCTCGATCTGGTTTCCTTGGTGACCCAGGAGGTTTGGTTATATTTGAAATTGCTAAGAAGGAGAAAAATTCAATAGCGACATTTCTGTGTTTTCCTTAGGGACAGTGCACTTTTCAGTCCTCAGCTGAAGCCTCCTTGATTGGCGAGGGTTGACCTCTGGCCAACAGGCTGAGCGACACTTTCTCACTGCTCCCAGAATCTCACGCCCAGTCTGGCAAGTCTGTCCTATGCCAGCTCTGGGTAATTACATCATGACTCCTCGGGCTCCCTGACTGTTTTGTTTTTGCATGTAAACACTGTAACTAGGGTGACGAATAGTTAGGTTACTGGAGAATGTGTTAACCACCTTTCTTCTGGTGGGATGACAGTGGAAAGGCATATTATTTTATAAATGGTAGGTCAGCCCCATTAACTCTTTAATGGTTTTTTTCTGGATATCTGGTTTATCAAATTTAAGCCTTCATGTCATTCGTTGACAAGCTTTGTGTGCCAAGCTCTGTGCTAAGTACTTTTCAAGTGCTATTTTGTTTTCATGACACTATTATGAAGTGGGTACTATTATTATTTTTTATTAAACTTTTTTATAGAGAGCGTGGGAGGGGCAGAGGGAGAGAGAGAATCCTAGGCAGACTTCAAGCCCAGCACATAGCCCAAAGCAGGGCTCGATCTCACAACTCTGAGATGACCTGAGTTGAAATTAAGAGTCAGGTGCTTGGGCGCCTGGGTGGCTCAGTGGGTTAAGCCTCTGCCTTCGGCTCAGGTCATGATCTCAGGGTCCTGGGATCAAGTCCTGCATTGGGCTCTCTGCTTGGCAGGGAGCCTGCTTCCTCCCCCGCCCCCCCGCCTCTACCTACTTGTGATCTCTCTCTCTCTGTCAAATAAATAAATAAAATCTTAAAAAAAAAAAGTCAGGTGCTTAACTGACTGACCCAGCAGGCACCCCAAAGTGGGTACTGTTATTAACCCCATTTTAAAGATGTGGAAACACAGAGAGGTAAAGTGACTTTCCCTGGTTACACATCTAGGAAGTGATGGGTTTAGGATTTTGGGAAGTGATGACTGCTTAGCATGCACTCCGACTGTATCCTGAATTCTCACATAGAACTCTAAGGGAGGTAGAGGATAATTTTAGTTTCTTGCAGTTACCTGATATTCAGAGTCCACCTTATGCTGCATGTCCCGCAGATACTGAACATTACTCATGAACTTCTGCCTGTCCCTTGCTTCATGCAACATGATTCTTAATCCCCAATCTGCGTATAAAAGATAAATACATGTGCTGTGACATATTCCTTTGTTGCTGAGCCAGATTTGGATTTATCTTAGTAAAATTGCTTTTATTCTTTTATTAATCTAATTTCCGTTGTTTGAAAGGCACAGGTGCTCCTTTCAGCCAGCAGGGACTCTGTATTGGTGTAGATGCCCTTACAGCCCTCCTGTTCTGGGCATAAATAACACGGCCACATTCATCAGCTGGCTTCAGTGATCTCGTCCTGGTTATTCATAGGGGGTTAGACTGACAGACTCCTGATTCAGAAGCAGTTCTACGACTTGACAAAAAAAAAAAGAAAGAAAACCCAAGAACCTAGCAAAATTAGCAATGACTAAAGTTATGAGCACCTGGTCACTTAAATTCGCTTATTCAACAATTGCTCCTGTTCCAACTGAGACACTATGTTGCACGCTAGGATATGAATGTGCCTCTGCCTTGGTGTTGCTTACAGTCAGGTGGGCGGAAGACTGACATTGAACCTCACTGCACCCCAGCCACTTCAAACTCCATGAGGTTTTCTCATGAACCTACCCCTCCTTCAGAATTGTCGGAGAATGTTCACACTGCCCAGTGAGCTCCTTCACCCCTCTCCCTTGCCATCCATATCATCACCCAGCCCTGATGGTTTTCTCCCCTGAAGTAGCCCCTGAATCCATCATGGGGAAAGTGTGGGCCCTGCTGTGAGACTCTGTGGGTTCAAATCCCAATTCTTTGAGCATTGACAAAGGAACCCTATTTGTGATAAGTGCTGTGGAGTGGAAATGTGGGCTTCTTTGAGAGGTGGTTATTATGGAAGGGCATGACGTGGTCTAGGGGGCAAGGGATGGAGGGCATCTCAGACAGAAAGGACAGCAGGTGCGGGAGCTTTGGGGTAGCAGGGGGCTGGTGCGGTTGAGGACCAGGAGGGCCAGTGCAGTTGGAGCAGAGAGAGGGGAGAACAGCAATGGAGGGGTTGTAGGGGAGACAGCCTGGAAGGTTATGATTGCCAAGAACCATTTAACCGTCGCTGGAAAGTTCCAACCTGGGGAGTGAATGGTTAGATTTGCATTTTATTTTATTTTTTATTTTTAAAAGATTTTATTTTTAAGTAATCTCAACACCCAACATGGGGCTCAAACTCACAACCCCAAGATCAAGAGTCACACATGCTCGACAGACTAAGCCAGCCAGGTGGCCCTAGATTTGCATTTTCAAAGGTCCCTCCAGCTCTAGTGTAGAGAATGAATGGGGGTGGAGGTGGGGCTGGAGTGAAAAAGGAAAGTAGGAAGACCCCTGAGAACATGCGGTAATCCAGATAAGATGGTGACCACGCTTGATTGGCAAGAGTGGAGAGGAGGCAGGCATCCGAGCTACTGTTTACTGGCCTCCTGAAGGGCGGGGCACTCTTATAAACATTTACACACAGTAACTCATTCCCTCTTCAGGAAGGCAGGGCTTGAGGCAAGCACTTGATTTCCATTTTGCTCTTAAGGTGACTGGGGCACAAAGGGGCACAAAGTAACTTGTTTAAGGTTACAGAGCTGGTAACTGGAAGAGCTTGGGTTTGAACCCACAGAGTCTCACAGCAGGGCCCACACTCTCCCCATGATGGATTCCGGGGCCGGGGTCGGGGGGCTACTTGGGGAGAAAATCATCAGCGTGGGGTGATGACACAGATGGCGCTGTAAGGGGAATGTGGAGGAAGCCGGCCAGGTTACAGGCTCGAGCAGCTGGCTGGGCGCTGGTGGCTGGTCAGCTGGTCGGTGGGCGATTCTGGAGACATTTCTCTTTGTGAGAAAACCGTGTGGAGTTTGAAGGGGTGGGGGAGCAGAGATGGAGGGGTCCCGCCGGCGCCTAGAGGCGGGCTCTGGAGCTGACCAGAGAAGTAAGGATTTGGGCACCACTGGCACTGGGTGACAGCTGACATGTGTACTGGGAAGAGGAGGAGAAGCCGGGACAGAAAGCTGAGGAGCACTCCAACTTGAGAACACGGAGCGGAAGAGAAGGCTGCAAAGCCGCCAGAGAGGCAGGAGGCAAACCAGGTGGGCGCGGTTTCATAGACGCTGAGAAGAGCGGGTTTCAAGGAGCAGGTTATTTATAACCTCGGGAGAGCACTGAAGACGGATTGCAGTGCATGGCGCAAATGAGAGGCAAGGAAGTAGAGACAGTGCTTTCAAGAGCTCTGGCTCTGACTGGTGTGGCCTAAGTTTATGACCAAAATATTTAAAGTCACACAGTTATTAGACGGTGCTGTTGGTGATGAGTCTGCTAGACCTCCTCAGTCAGGGTCATCTGAGGTCCTACACATCCTGCTTTTTTGGCCAGTGAAGTCACTTCAGTGATTTCTACAGATACGTATTTTTTTTTTTTAAAGATTTTATTTTTATTTATCAGAGAGAGAGAGAGAGTGAGAGCAAGCACAGGCAGGCAGACAGGCAGGCAGAGGCAGAGGGAGAAGCAGGCTCCCTGCCGAGCAAGGAGCCCGATGCGGGACTCGATCCCAGAACGCTGAGATCATGACCTGAGCCGAAGGCAGCCGCTTAACCAACTGAGCCACCTAGGCGTCCCCAGATATGTATTTTTTAATTGACATAGAACATGACATTCGTTTCATGCGTACCACAGAATGATTCGGTATCTGTATATGTTGCAAATGATCACAGTAAGTCTAGTTAGCATCCATCACCCACAGTCATTTTTTTTCCTCTTGTGATGAGAACTTTTAAGATCTATTCTCTTACCAAACTTCAAATATACAGTATTTTCTCAAGTTTATTTATTAATCTCTGTACCCAACGTGAGGCTCAAACTCACGACCCTGAGATCGAGTCACATGCTCTTCTGACTGAGCCAGCTGAGCGCCCCTCAGATATGCAGTATTAACTATAGTCACCACACTATACGTCACATCCTCCATACTTACTTATTTTCTTACTGGAAATTTGTGCTTTTTGACTGCCTTCACCCCTATTGCTGTGCCCCCGCCCCGGCCCTGTGCCTCTGACAACTGCCAGTTTGTTCTCTGAATGTTCTCTGTGGTTATGAGCTTTGGTTTGTTTTTGTTTTTTTTTTAGATCCACATATGAATGAGATCATAAAGTATTTCTTTCCCTATGTGATGTATATATCTTACATTTTATCTATTCATCAGTAGACACTGAATTTCCCTCGATGTCTTAGCTGTTGTAAACAAGCTGCAGTGAGTTAGTGTTTTGGATAAATTCATATGGTAGTTCTATTTTTTATTTTTTGAGGGACCTCCATATTTTCCATAGTGGCTGCACCAATTTACATTCCCAACAACAGTGCACAGGGATTCCCTTTCCTTCACATCCTGATCAGCACTTACTTGTTATCTTTTAGATACTAGGCATTCTAACAAGGATGAGGTGCATTCCCTTCTGATGAGTGATGTTGAACACCTTTTCATGTACCTGTTGGCCACATGTATGTCTTTTTTTGGGGAAAAAAAAGTCTATTCAAATCTCATTTTTAAATTGGGTTTTTGGGTTTTTTTTGCTATTGAGATATACGTGTTTTTTATATGATTTGGATATTAACCTTTTATCAGATATATGATTTGCAAATATTTTCTCTCAGTAGATTGCCTTTTCATTTTGATGATGGTTTCCTCTGCTGTGCAGAAGTTTTTTGGTTTGGTGTGGTCCTACTTGTTGGTTTTTGCTTTCGTTGCCTTTTTTTTTTTTTTTAAGTTTATTTATTTAAGTAATCTCTGCACCCAGCATGGGGCTCAAACTCATGACCCTGACATCAAGAGTCCCCTGCCCTTCCAACTGAGCCAGGCAGGCACCCTGCTTTTGTTGCCTTTGATATCAAATCCAAAAAAGCATTGCCAAGACCAAGGTCAAGGCACTTACCACCTACAGAGTATTATGGTTTCAGGTCTTATGGTCAAGTCTTTAATCCATTTTGAGCTAATTTTTGTGTATAGTGTAATCTCACCCAGTTTCATTCTTTTCCGTGTATCTTCCAGTTTTCCCTGCACCATTTATTGAAGAGACTGTCTTGTCCCCATTGCAAATTCTTGGCTCCTTTGTCATAAATTAATTGACTACATATGTATGAGCTCTCCCAAGGCACTCTATTCCGTTCTATTGATCTATGTGTCTGCTTTTGTGCCAATATCATACGGTTTTATTACTATAGCTCTGTAATGTTGTTTGAAATCAGGAAATGTGATGCCTCCAGCTTTGTTCTTCTTTCTGATACACACATTTTAGTGACTACCATGTAACAGATGCTGCTCTAGACTCTGGGGAGACAGCATGGTAAGACAGACAACATCCCTACCTTTGGGTGTTTGCATTCTGAAGCTTTCCTTCCACTCTCCATTTTTTTCAGTTGTGTAGATATTGGCAAAATCAGGTTGCCCCTGACTCATGGTGACTCAGTGTCTGGCCTGGTCATTGTGAAATCTCACCAGGTTTCCCACCTAGCCCCGAGCAAATTTGTGCTGCTTCCTCTGGAGTTGCTGTCTCTGAAGTATAGAAAGCTGGTCTTTGAGAGTCCAAGTCTAAGACTATAATCCAACAGATAGTTCCACAGGCTGTATGCAAAACCTAGATTTTGCCTCTGAGGATTTTTAATAGTCATTTATAGTACTACACATTAAAAGGTCATTTTTGGGGCACCGGGTGGCTCAGTTGGTTAAGCATCTGACTCTTGATTTTAGCTCGTCATGATCTCAGTGTCATGAGATCAAGCCCCAATTTGGGCTCTGTACTGGGCGTGGAGCCTGCTTGAGATTCTCTCTCTCCCTCTCCTTCTGCTCCTCCCCGCTTCTCTCTCTCTCAAATAATCACTTTCAACTTTTCATATGAATTTGTACCTGCACAGAATGAAGTTTTTTAGGAAAACAATGGTGTTAAAACAGGCAGAAAGATGAATCCCTGCTGCTACTGTTGGAAAGAAAAGCCTGTCTGAATATTAATCAGGCAGAGAACATAAGATTTCATAATGAAAATGTGTTAATGGTCACTAAAGGGGCACATCCCAGAGTCCACTTGGATGATACATCTTGGTTCCAAAATTAACATAGAAAAATCAGCTCATATATCCTGGTTTTCATGCTGTGTTATTTTAAAGAGGCTTCTAAGAGGCATGAAAAAACTATGTCTAACTAGGTAGGAAATAATACTATTTGAACTCCTTGCTAGGTTACCTCTGACTTCACAATCATCTACCAAATAAAGGACTTTCAAGTTACCTACAAAAGTCTCTTTACCCTCCCATAAACTCTGTTACTGCACTTCTTATAAAATGCATATGTAGAAGCATCATGGTGCCACGTGTAATTTATTTAAATACCTCTGTACTCTGTGAGAGTAAACAAACAGTACAGGCGCTGGGGAAAGAGATGATTAGGAGATCACCCCCGTTTAGGAAAACGTTCTCCAGCTTTCTGAAGTACCACTTGAACCTCATACTGTACTGCAGGTTTGAAAACTGACCAGGACAAACAAGAAACAAATAACTGGGGGCATCCTGGGTGACTCAGTGGGTTAAAACCTCTGCCTTCAGCTCGGGTCATGGTCTCAGGGTCCTGGGATTGAGCCTCACATCCGACTCTCTGCTCAGCAGGGAGCCTGCTTCCTCCTCTCTCTCTGCCTGCCTCTCTGCCTACTTGTGATCTCTCTCTGTCAAATAAATAAATAAAATTAAAAATATATGTATTTATAAAAAAAAATAAAAGAAACAGAAATAACTGTTTGGAAGTAAAATTCACATGATACAATGCTTAATTTGCAGATCTCAGTTTAGTGGGCCTACTCAACCAGATGGCCATTTGAAGCCCAAAAATTTTTCCTCAGCAAAAACAGACAGGTGGGGGAGAGGGGTGGTAATAAAATGTGGGCAAGGCACATGTTTCTAAAATAGCATTCTGTATTCTCTTCCATTTCTCACCTTTGAACTGCTTCTCAATTTAAAATCCACTCATGGTCATACATGCTTCTGTTTTAAGTCTCTGGTGACAATATATTGGGCCAAATATGTGCTTTAAAAATCAACGTAAGAAGCCATATTAAATCAGGAGAGGAGAAGGGAGTAGGAGGGATGTGGGCAAGGGAGAAGGGAGTCCTGCTTTGCTGACAGCAAGAGCGAGTGATTCTTGGCCTCAAAATTCTACATGTCTGTGAAATTTCAATGAGGAATATTCTAAGAACTTTGTGACATATGTATTCCTCTCTAGTGTAAGTTTGCAATGAATTCAAACCAAGTTTCCCTGACTAAGGAGAACAGAATCTGATTGCAGAATAGATTTCTTTCAGTTCTCTAAAATATCATATATGCCATCCTTCTGCTCTATGACCACATTTATCAAAAGACTTGAAGGGAGCTCTTTTTAATAACATCAGGCTATTTTGCTGTTTTCTTATTAAAAGTTTCTAATGTGTTCTCATATCAGAAGTATTAAAGTGAGTATTTTATTGGCTTAGCAATAAAGAAAAATGTAATGTAAAAATGTAAATATAAGGGGTGCCTGGGTGGCTCAGTGGGTTAAGCCTCTGCCTTTGGCTCAGGTCATGATCTCAGGGTCCTGGAATCGAGCCCCACATCGGGCTCTCTGCTCGGCGGGGAGCCTGCTTCCCCCCCCCTCTCTCTGCCTGCTCCTCTGCCTACTTGTGATCTCTCTCTCTGTCAAATAAATAAATAAAATCTTAAAAAAAAAAAAAGTAAATATAAGCCTCTCTTTAGGCTGCATGGTCCCATGGACCACAATCTAAATGGCTATATTAATACCTGACAATCAGGTTTATAAGTATTCCCCCTTTTCCACAACTGGGTGCTTGGAAGAAGGAGCTCAGAACTTATTTCTCCTTTTACACAATTAATTTGTAATGACAAAGATTACAGGATTTCTTTAAGTCCTAAAAAAATCTTAAGAGTTTTAAAATCTTATAAAAATGATGAATAGGGGCGCCTGGGTGGCTCAGTGGGTTAAAGCCTCTGCCTTGGGCTCAGGTCATGATCTCAGGGTCCTGGGATCCAGCCTCTGCTCAGCAGGGAGCCTGCTTCCTCCACTTTCTCTGCCTGCCTCTCTGTACTTGTGATTTCTGTCTGTCAAATAAATAAAATCTTTTTTAAAAAATGATGAATATAAGCAACACAGATGAGTGCTTTGGTGCCAATTTTCCTAACACCCAAATACTGAGAGAATGCTGTGACCCAAGGCAAAGAGGAGGAATTGACGTGGATGCGGGGAGATAATCGGACTCTCCTAGCCAGTTTGGTTTAAGAAATCGAGGGATGGCGGTGTAAGGGGCTTGTAAGAAAAGCTCTTTGGCAGTGACTTATTTATTGTAAAACTGACGGAGATGGGTGGTCACACACTGACTTTCAAGCCTAGAAGAGTGAGACTCCATGTGTAACTGGGAAACTTTGGGACGTGGGATTGATGTCACAGGCCTGACAAGCAGTTCCATGCTCCCAACGATGACAGTATCAGCAATTTCCCTCTGAGAAGCCAGAGGGGCCGTGCGGTCCGTGTAAACACTACTCTGGACTTGCAGACCCAAGAAGCCTGCGGGGAAGTTACGCAGCTGCGGGGCGGCCGCTGGGGTGCAAATGAGTGATCCCCGGGTCCCCGACACCTGTTCCTTTAGGCAGAGAAACACTGGGACCGCTGGGGAGAGGGAGCGGCCCGGCCGCCAGGCTTCGGTCTGATTTCCCCCTAGAATGGCAGAAGCAGAAAGGAGAGGGTGTCCCCCTTCTCCCCACACCTCCTCGGAGGAATGGGGGCCGCAGGGGTCGCGCGCGGCTGGAGCGGGCGGGCCGTTACCTGGCGGGTCCGTCCTTCCCCACCTGCGCGGGCTGAAGGGGCCAAGGGGCGGGACAAGCGGGCTGGTCCAGGGCGGAGGGGCCGCCCATCAATCGCGCGGGGCCGTCTCTGTGTTCCTCTTCCTCCTCCTGTCTCGTCTCCCCTCCCGCTACCGGCCCCTCTTCCTCCTCCCCGGAGGCAGCTTTTCGCGGCGGCGGCCGGGCTTTCTAGGGGTGGAGGCGGTGGGGGCGGCTGCCTGGCGTTCTCGCGTTTCCTTGGCAACGCGGCCTCCTCACCCAGCGCGCGGGAGCTGGGGGCAGCGAGCGCTAGCGTGGGGGCGGGGCCCGGGCCCTGAGGTCCTGAGCCCGGACGCGGGCGCCCCGCGGTTGCCGTGGGAACGGGATGCAGTCGGGGAGGCCGAGCGGTGATGGCGGCGGGCAGAGAAGACACGCGGAAGGAGCATGCCGATTGGCTTTGTCTTGGTGCCCAAGCCTAGACCCAGATATTGAGGCCATCACCCCTGCTCCGAATCGGTGCTGTGCTTTATAAAGAACGTGATTAGAAAACGAGAGGGGGAAATAGTTTTAACTGAATAAAGTAATATTAAAGGCAATAGATGGGTAGAGGAAAGACAGTGCAGCCCTGGAGTTTGAGCTATTCGGAGAATCTCAGAAGTACTTGCTCTGAAATTAGAAGGAAGAAATAAACGATCAAGGGAGGCACACTGTTGCAGAACTGAGACTAGATCCCAGTTATCTCCTGGTTATCAGTAATCTTGGCTGCCTTTCCCAAGAAAGGACGATCTTGGAGGTTTACACTAGTGCCCACAGATTTGGAAAGGATCAGAACCTCACCTTCTCTCTGCCAGGTTTATTTCTGTCTGCGGTTTTTGGTAGGCCAGGATGACTCTTCCATTCATTTTGCACATGTAGGCACTCAATAACTTGACATCAGTTGGCAAGTTTTTGATTGGGTAGAGAATAGAGGGAAAAGAGAATAGAAATTCTTGGACCTTACATCAGTGCCCAACATCCCTAGGTGTCTGTAATTTGGGTGTCCTGTAAGCAATCCCCCAAATCCAGCTGGCATCCACAGCTCTTGCATCACTGCACCCTTCCTTCTGTTCTTATCACCACCACCCTAGTTTGGGGCTCCAGAACCTCATGTCTGGATTATCATAAGGACCACCTGAGCACATCTTGAGCTCCTGTCTTCCATACCCTAGCCCCACCATTTTCCTGATTCTATAAGCAGCTCGGGTCTCCAGCTGTGGCTCTGCTGAGAAGTTCTCAAAGATTCTCACTGGCTGTGAAATAAAATCCAAACTCCTGACTACGGTGGCTTTCCCTATACCTTCCGCCAGGCTGGCTTTCTTGGTTTTCCTCTGTCAGGGCTTCTTCATTCATACTTCAGCCAGACCAGACTGTGTATGATACTCTGAATGTCACCCCCTGCTTTCACATCAAATCCTGAGGCACATCCTGACCCAGGCAGAGTCCAGATAAAGTGTAGTTAGGAGAAAGCTTTGTTTTGAGCGCTTTGTCATCCACCCTTATTTGGTCCTTCAGCAGTCACTGGTACCTTTCCATCCACCCACGTTCTGTTCTTGTTCTCAACTGGCTATCAAGTAATCCTTATCAAAGCATTAATTGATAATCAAAGCATTAATTGCTATGTATTAACCTAAGACCCCTCCCCATGGTCATTACCTTTCCATCTTTTTAAAATTATTTTTTGAAATTCAAGTGTAGTTGACACACCATGTTACATTAGTTTCAAATGTACAACATAGTGATTCGACAGGTTTATACATAATGCTGTGCTCACAAGTATAGCCACCATCTGTCTTACTGTATCATTGACGACATTCCTTATGCCGTGCCTTTTATTTCCATGTCTTATTCATTCCATAACTGAAAGTCTGTAGCTCCCACTCCCCTGCACCCATGTTGCCCCTCCCCCGACCCCCTCTCCTCTGGCAACCTGTTTGTTCTCTGTATATATAGGTCTGATTCTGCTGTTTGTTTGGATTCCACATACGAGTGCAATCATATGGCATTTGTCTTTCTCAGTCTGACTTACTTCACGTAGCATAATGCCCTCTAGGTCCAACCATGTTGTTCCAATTTGCCTTTCAGTCTTGATCAGACACACTGATCGAAACTATAATAGTGAAATGATAGATGGAGAGCTTGTTCTGTTCAAGTTAGGACCCCCTTCAAATAAAAATAATCATAACAATTAATGATAATCAGGAATTATTAATAACTGGCAGAAGAGGAAGTGGAAGCCCAGGTGAGATAGTTGAAGAGAAGTGACCTGCCCGAGGACACAGATAAGAAGCAGACCAGGGCTCCAAAGCAGGGCTCCCCATTCTCAGCTCCCCATGTTGCCTACTAGTAAGAAAAGTGCCATGGCACTTGTTAGATCCAGGTTTTTCTCCTTCCACTTCAACATCTGTATAAAATACTACTATCTACCTCAAAGCATCAATGTGGAGATGAAACGATAGAGGGCAAAGCATATAACATCATACTTGGTCTGCAAGCACTCAATAATTTACTTTCTGAGGCACATTTTAAGATTTTATTTAATGCACATGAAGGAAACCATAAATATTATTAGATTTTTATTTTTTATTTTATTTTTTATTTTATTTAATTATTTTTTAATTTAAGATTTTATTTATTTATTTGACAGGACAAGAGCGGAGAGAGGGGCAGATGGAGAGGGAGAAACAGCTCAGCAGGGAGCCCCAATGCAGGACTCTATCCCAGGACCCTGGGTTATGACCTGAGCTGAAGGCAGACGCTTGACCGACTGAGCCACCCAGATGCCCCTGTATTTTATTTTTTAAGTAATCTCTACACCCAACATGGGGCTCCCACTCACAATCCTGAGATCAAGAGTCACATGCTCCATCGATAGCCAGTCAGGTGCCCTGGTATTTTCAGGTTTTTCAGTAACAAGGTTTGGAGATGTTACCTCATAGAGAGATGTCACTCTTCTGTGTTTCAAAGTGTTTCTGAAAATTAAGCTCTATGAAAAGAATCCTTGTGCTCTTGGAGGAAGGGGTCAGTGCCAGGGGTTGGCCTGTAAACAGTTACCCAGCGACTCCAACTTTAGTGTTTAATGAGTAAACTTAAGCTTGGCATGTCAATAAAATAAGATTGGTTCTAGCATTAAGAAGCAAAGTGCTAAGAAGGAGAAATATTAATTAGAGGGAAAACAACGCATGATTCCTGATTGGGAAAGGATCTTCCTTTTCACAGAATTCTTTGCAAAATGTCCCTGGCAGATGACGAGTAAGTGAAGAAAACAAGAAGTAGACTCAAGTAAATCATGGATTCTAATGATGGAGTTATTTGGTGTTTGCAAATAAGCATCAGGAAGTTCTTTAGCTTAATCCAAGAGTTCTGCAAAGGGCAGCTTCAAGTATGAAATTTCAGAAAGTGTTCTGTGTATTAAGTTTCAGAAATAACATTTTCGAGGGAATTATTGAGTTCAGTGTAAAAAGTAAGCTGTCCAGAGGGGGTAGTTATGCATTCTAAGCCTCCTAAGGCTGGGACTAACCCCCTAAGCCTGGGATATCCAGGAACCTCAAGGAGACCTGGCTCAGCTACTCGCCTGATCTGGAACAACACGAGCTCTTTGTCCACCTAATATATCCTCTTCCTAAGAGAGGAGTCTAACTAGGTCACTTTGTTACCATCTAATCAGGAGGTCTCCTGCCAAGTGGCCTCAGAAGTTGCTGGCCTCCCTTATTATATACACCACGGTCAGTTTAACCTTGGGCCTCGCCATGACTGATGGGTTTCTGTTCTCATGAGTTAAGTCCAATGTGGTGACGTTGCTTTCATTCAGTGCACAAGGCATGAGCCGCCAGTTTGTTTATGGAAAGAATCTAGGAGTGGCTTTCCTGAGAAGGGGCCTCTGGGCATGGTGGTCCTCTTAAAGCTTTAGGGGGTCTCCTCCAGAACATCTCTATGTGGGGGGGGTCCGTCTGATTAATTTTAAAAACTGACTAATGGCTTATTGAATATGCCACGGGCTGTTTTGACATTCTGCATTCAACCCCTAGCTATATTTGGCCAAAGCATGCTCTGTGACAGTCTCTTAATGTCACTTATGAAAAGTGGCCTGTAGAGCTGGCATTAAGGTGGCTGGATTCCTAGGTAGGCTGTTTCAAAGGGAGCCCTCTGGACATTTTGAGGGAGGTCATTGAAGACCCAGGATCAGGTCCTTCATTTTGTAGGATCAGATATGTCATCTCGGTTCATTCAGAGCCCATCTCTTCAGGAACTGATTCCCAATGATTGCACTCAGCAGAGACGAAGTGCTCTCCACATGACCAAGTTCTTACTTCATCTCAGAGAATAAAACTGGTGGCTGACCAGCCCTGATCCTGTGCGTAAGATATTTTCCGCACCAGAGAAAAGGTATTCCCAAGAGATCAAATTAAAGATTAGAAGGCTTGGTGAATATTGAATTAGATCAAAGGGACTTGACTATTCTTAAGGGATTTCTCTAGCAGGCTGGGGAGGCCTTAAGGAATCACATCCCTTCCCTCTAGAGTTGTTTCAGTCTGGATAACTGATTTGGATTATTCACCTCAAAGCATCCAGAGACCTTCTTACATCTTGTTTCAGTTAACTCACTGTCTGCTTCCCTTCATGGCACCGTTTCTCTTCCACCCATGCCATTAGCAGTGTAGTTTGGAGTTGGGCAGAGCAGGGCTGGAATCCCAGCAGTAACACTTGCTGTGTGACAGCGAACAACTTTCAGCCCCCTCATACTTCAAAAATCCTCATAGTTAAAATGGGAACCGTCAGAGCCTCCTTGCCAGCTTGTTGGGAGGATTAATGAAGTTTCTGGCACTGTGTCTGCCACATCATAGCTGCTCAGTGAATGGTAGCTAGCATGATTATTTACATTATGTAGAGTTCGTTCTT
>RCUC01125578.1:0-44441 GCA_003697995.1 Taxidea taxus jeffersonii | reverse complement strand
AAAAAGATTTTATTTATTTATTTGATAGACAGAGATCACAAGTAGGCAGAGAGGCAGAGAGAGAGAGAGAGGAGGAAGCAGGCTGTCCGCAGAGCAGAGAGCCCGATGCGGGGCTCGATCCCACGACCCTGGGATCATGACCTGAGCCGAAGGCAGTGGCTTTAACCTGCTGAGCCACCCAGGCGCCCCTGTGATGAGAATTTTTAAGATTTACTCTCTTAGCATCTTTCAGATATACAACTCAGTGTTGTTAACTATTATCCCCATGCTGTGCACTACATCCCCAGAACTTATTTATCTTATAACTGTAAATTTTTACCTTTTGACTACCTTCACTCATTTCCCCCCACTCTCTACCCCCTTGTCTCTGGCAACTACCAATCTGTCCTCTGTATCTATGAGTTCAGTTTTTTTAGATTCCACGTATAGGTGAAATCATACCGTATTTTTTTTTCCTCTGACTTATTTCACTTGGCATATTGCCCTAAGGGTTCCTCCATGTTATCACAAACGGCATGATTTCCTTCTTTTCTGTGGCTGAATAATAATCCATTGTATACAGATACTACATTTTCTTTATCCATTCATTGATGAACACTTTAGATTATTTCTGTGTCTTTGCAGCATTATTTATAATAGCCATGAATACGGAAGTGCAGATACCTTTTCAAGATAGTGATTTCATTTCCTTTGGATATATATCCAGAAGTGGAATTGCTCTATCATACGGTAGCTCTATCTTTAATCGTTTGAGGAACCTCCATGTTCTCCATAGTGGCTGTACCCATTCACATTCCCACCTTTTTTTTTTTTTTTAATGTATGCCTTCCTTTGTACTGATGCCATAGAGCATAAAGTACACCCAAATGAAAACTTTTAAAATACAAAATGTTTTGCATTCATAAAAGTGGCTATTTGGAAATGTTTAGTTAATGCTTTAGATTTTTATGTTAATGCTTGGTTTTAGAAACTACCTTTCATTGCAAGGATTAAAGTTAAATAACTCTGTAAAATGTTGTACTTTTAGTGTCCACAGAATAACTGCTTTACGTCCAAGATGCCATTCATATATAACAATAAAAGCTGGTTAGATAACATGCCAATGATAAAAAGTTGAAATTATGGACTATTCAATATGGTTTAGGATTTTTAAGAAATCATTTTCCAAAATAACAACAAGGTTTTTCCTTTATAAAGGGCTTTAGAATTTTTGAATGATTTTACAGTATTTCATGAGTCTCACAACTTTGTGAGGCGCTATTGTTCTTACTTTATAGATGAGACTGTCGAGGATTGAGGCTGAGAGAAGTTAGGTGATATACTTAAGATCACACAGCTAGTAAGTGGCAGAATTTTCTTAAACTCAAATTTCCTGGTTTAAAGGTTAGACGTCTTTTCCTTTAGACTGCAAATCGGAACTGAGTTATTCAGAGAATAAAATTCATACTTTTTCCTTTTTCCAGTGAAGATAATATTTACATAACAGGGGCGCCTGGGTGGCTCAGTGGGTTAAAGCCTCTGCCTTCTGCTCAGGTCATGATCCCAGGGCCCTGGGATCGAGCCCTGCATAGGACTCTCTGCTCTGCAGAGAGCCTGCTTCCTCCTCTCTCTCTGCCTGCCTCTCTGCCTACTTGTGATCTCTGTCTTCAAAGAGATAAATAATAAAAAAAATCTCTAAAAAAAAGATAAAATTTATATAACATGAAATTTGTCATCTTAAAGTATAAAATTCAAATTTTTAGTGTATCCACAATGTTATGCAACCATGATCACTGTCTAATTCCAGCATATTTCCATCACTCCAAAAAGAAACCCTCTACCTGCTAACATCCCATCTCAGTTACCCCCATCCCTTGGCAACCACTAACTTTCTGTCTCTGTGGATTTGCCCACTTTGGGTACTTAATATAAATGGAATCATAAAATATGTGAATTGCTGTCAGACTTCTCCACTTAGCATAATGTTTTCAAGGGACATCTGTGCTATGGCATGTGTCAGCGCTTCATTTTTATGGATGACTAACATGCCATTAGATCAATAGGTCACAGTGTATCATTCATCAGTTGATGGACATTTGAGTTGGTCCCACTTTTTGTCTATTAGGAATAATGCTACTGTGAACATTCATATGCAAGATTTTGTGTGAATATATGTTGTCAATTCTCTTGGATAGATATGTAGGATTTGAATTTCTCATAATTATTTTTGTAAAATAATTCAAGTGAAAGTGCTTTGAAATTATTTCTTTTGAAATAATTCTTTACAACTGTCTCTTACACACATACACACAAAATTGTTTATCTTTCTTCACAACTGTCTCATACACACATACACACAAAATTGTTTATTCAGCTAATTTGTTTCCCACATTCTTCAGAAGTATGGCAGAGGCAAATTTTAGCTCAGATCCTGAACAAGAAGTCTCTAATTCTAAGTGCATGTGATCTGAGTTCAACACTGCCTGGTACATTCAAGATACTGTGGAGTACAAATAAGTCAATAGTGTCTCTTCTACTGCTGGTTATATTCAATTAATGGAATCAAGAAATGTCCGTGTTCTTTCAAAGTAAGACAGAATGGCATCAATGCCACAAGAAGTGAAGTACTTTCTACACATGAGAAGGAGGTTACTTCTGCCCTAGGGAGATAGGGGAACTTGGGGATAGAGTTGGAGCAGAGTCTTGAACACTGGGTAGCTTTTCAGCAAGGGTGCTGGGCCATAATCTGTGTATTTTTTAGCCTAGTTCAGACATTGTGAATAAAATATAGGATACCCAGGGACAGTGGCGAACCAAAGGCCCTTGAATCCTGTACGAAGAGGTTTGAACTTTGAACAGTAGGTAGTGGGGAGCCATTTAAGGTGCTTGAATAGAAGAGACCTGATGCAGTCAGAGTCTCTGAAAGATGACTCCATCAGTAGTTGGTAAAGCAATTTAAAAAAAGAAAGAGATTGGGGATGAGGACTTGGTTCTGGAACTAGGACAGCCTCAATGCAAAGAAGAAAAGCAGTTAGTGAGAGATTTATTGAGGACAGCTTGAATGAGATAGTTGAAAGCATAAGAGTGAATTAGATCAGTAAGAAAGTGCAGAGAGAAGAGATGGGCCCAGTACAAACCCTTGTGTTAAGAGGTGAGTGAAACGGCACCTGGGTGGCTCAGTGGGTTAAGCCTCTGCCTTTGGCTCAGGTCATGATCCCAGGGTCCTGGGATCGAGGCTGGCATCTGGCTCTCTGCTCGGCAGGGAGCCTGCTTCCCCCCTCTCTCTGCCTGCCTCTCTGCCTATTTGTGACCTCTCTCTGTCAAATAAATAAATCTTAAAAAAAAAAAAAAAAGAGGTGAGCGAAAGAGGACAAGCCAGGAGAGGTGGGTTGGAAAGGAACTTCTAAGAGGAAGGTGCCACACAAGTCAAGAAACAAGATGTTCCATAAAGGTTACAG
This sequence comes from Taxidea taxus jeffersonii, assembly GCA_003697995.1. Classification (NCBI taxonomy): domain Eukaryota; kingdom Metazoa; phylum Chordata; class Mammalia; order Carnivora; family Mustelidae; genus Taxidea; species Taxidea taxus. The sequence goes on along the minus strand of RCUC01125578.1, from coordinate 41,004 downwards.
AAAGATAGAACCGGAGAATGATCCTGTTGGATTTAGAGATTGGGAGGTTAGAGCTAGTGAGTCCCTAGGATAGTTCCCTCTCTCTCCTCCTCTCAGTAAATGATACCTTGAGCATCTTGTAGGCCAAAAGGAGAGCAATGGAAGATTTAAGAAAAGTGAGAGGAGTAGGTTAATGATGGAGAAGGTAGCAGGATGCCAAATTAAAAGGTAGTTTCTTTGGTAGTGTTGGGGGAGAGTTGTTTAACCTGTAGAAGGAAGAATAAAGGATGAAGTCAGTTGAGTGTATAGAGAAATTTTAAGATGGAATGGAGAAAAATCAAGGAAGCTTACATTGAATAGTCTCAAAGTATATTTTATAGTATTATTGCTTATTTAGTAGGGCTATAGATAGAATAGTTAGAGTTAAACGAGCACCAGCCTGGATGGCTTCTTCAGTTAAGGGTCTGCCTTTGGCTTAGATCCTATTCCCAAGGTCTTGGGGCCAGGACTCCCTGCTCAGCGGGAAGTGTGCTACTCCCTCTGCCCCTGTCCCTCCCCTCAACTTGTGCTGTCTCTTGCTATCTCTCAAGTAAATAAAATCTTTAAAAAAGTTGGAAAATATCTTGAATTACCCCAGGCATATGTAGGAGTAAATTCTGTCTTTCCATCCTATATAAATCTTCATTCTTTTAGCTATGTACTGAACATCTTTGCTCATGCCTTTAAATGCATTTTCCTCCCCAAAGCATAGCAGTGTGATGCAATTATGCTTGTTGAGTCCATTTTTCTGCTATTTATTCAAGGTGTGTATTTTTGAGTACTAATAATATTGACTGCTCAAGTACAATATTTTGTTTAAAAGTTCATAATCCCATTTGAATTTTTTATATAAACTTTTTTCTCTAAAAGATTCCCCAAAATAATATTATTGTGCTTTCTGTAGAATAGAAATGTTTTAGTCATCTATTATAGTGTAGCAGGCACTGTGGAGACATTGTAATCCGCACAATATTTATTTGGTTAAAAATAATAATGAACAGTAATGATGAATAGATGTGCCTGTTGTAAGATGTTACTAAATCAGGTCCTTATGAGTCCTGAAGTTTGGAGTTCCCAGCAAGAGCACTTGTTGGCAAATGTATAGAAATGGAAGCAGATATCTCCCTTGTTCCCTTTAAGGTTTGCTCCTATTCTCCACAAAATGGTGGGGAGTCCTTGACCCAAGATAGCTCTTAGGTAATTTTTAACAACTATGTAAATAACATGCTTTTCATTTTAACAAATAGAAAACATAGATGAGTAATTAGAAAATAAAAGTTATCTTCTATACTCAAATATATTTTTACATATAACCTCACAGACTTAATTAAAAATATATATATATGTATGTATTTTTTTAAGATTTTATTTATTTATTTGACAGAGAGAGATCATGAGTTGGCAGAGAGGCAGGCAGAGAGGGAAGAGGAAGCAGGCTCCCTGCTGAGCAGAGAGCCCAATGTGGGGCTCGATCCCAGGACCCTGGGATCGTGACCAGAGCCGAAAACAGAGGCTTAACCCACTGAGCCACCCAGGTGCCCCTAAAAATATTTTTTTTAAAGTAGTGATTAGTGGGGCACCTGGCTGGGTCAGTTGGTAGAGCTTCCAACTCTTGATCTTGGGGCTGTGAATTCGAGTCCCACGTTGGGTATAGCAATTACTCCAAAATTAAATCTTTAAAAAAAAATGATTAGGGGGTGCCTGGGTGGCTCAGTGGGTTAAGCCTCTGCCTTCAGCTTAGGTCATGATCTCAGGGTCCTGGGATTGAGCCCCACATCGGGCTCTCTGCTCGGCAGGGAGCCGGCTTCTCCTTCTCTCTCTGCCTGCCTCTCTGATTACTTGTGATCTCTCTCTCTGTGTCAAATAAATAATAAAATCTTAAAAAATAATAATAATGATTAGGAAGATTATATTGCATTATTATACTGTTTTATAAGCTATTTTTTAACTTCAACAGCAGTTTATCATTATACTATATAAACATATACCCATATTTCTATGCCTAAATGTGTTGTTTCCACGTCATTTTCAAGCCAGCATTGTTTTATGGATATTCAAGGTGGAAATTGGGGGGGGGGTAGTTTTTATTCTTATAGATTGTCCTAAATAGCCCCTTAGTTAATCATCTCCAGTATAACTCTAGTTTTCTTTAGAGTCATAGTAGATTCTGTAGCAGATGGACCATAAGAACTAGTTTCCAAGATCATGTTTTGTTTTGTTTTCAAAAAGGGTGGGGGAATAGCATTAATATAGTGTGGGTCCCAACAAAGTCTCCCATTGCTTAAGAAATGTCCTCTTTCCCCACCCACTAGAAGCACAAGCTAATAATGCCTGACAGTTCTGTCAACCAAAAAGGGTTTGAAAGTATGCATACTTATCTCCCTAAACACATGGCTTTTTCCTTGGCCTTCATCTGCTCCAGAGGAACTCCAGCTCCCCTTCTTCCCTTAGACTATCACCAGCCTTCCTTCCTTTTATATTCCTGCCTATTCAGGAATTTTTTGTTTAGTTTTTGCATTCAGACCTCTTGGTTATAAGCCAAGATCATCATTAAGAGGGGGAGACTTTGAATTTGTCCAAGTAACCATTTACTATAGTCATTTAATTAATGAATATTTTGTGCCCATTATTGTAACGGCTATATTTCAGGCTCCTTAATTTATTCTATTTTGTATTTAAAAAAAAATATCCTGATCTGACCCCAAAAAATAGATATTTTCATTCTTGTCATACTAAAACTTTTACTTTAAATTTATAGCCCAACAGTAAATATGAATGCAAGTATAGAAGGTTTTCAGTCGGTTCAGTGGTCTTTGTTTTTAACATTTTATTTAATGGGTAGGTGATTGAGTGGACTAAGCTTATAAAATTTGCTAAGTGATTCTTAACTGGTTAGCATCTTAGAAAAACAAATTAAAGTTGTAATTGCCTTTGACAAGGTGAAGGGGTGCCTGGGTATTAATGAGAAGTTAACTGGAAGACTCGAAATTAACCAGGTGATTCAATGAATGGCTGAACAAACAAACAAACAAAAAGGGTGAACTGTAACAGGGGCCTCAGGACTTTCAAAAAGCATGGCAGAAAGCAAAATAGCCTTGCTGGGTAGAGTATTGTTACTTATGGGAGAGTAAACTACTATTGTCATTAAAAAAAGCTGTACTGTTGTTAATAGTATTATTGGTAGAGCATGATTTCTGTTGCAGTTAAGGAGACTTTAGCAGAATTCCACTAGTTTCTAATATGTATTCACAGCAGAGAGATGCACGCAAGTGATAAAAACAGGAGTGAGATCAAAAAGTTCTAATTGCCACACATCTTTCATGTTACTGAACATATCGTAAAGCGATAGTTCCTGATACCACATTTCTTAGATGGATGTTCCATCATTGTCAACAGATGAGTAGGTACTGTTGATGTGAACACTGCTTCTCCCTTGTGAGCCAGGTTAAGATAGATGGTTGTGTTAGAATGTGGTGTTCCATCTGCTCTGTATATCAACAGAGATTGACACCTGCACTTCTATATAATAACTGAGCAAATCAACTCTATAATTGCCTTACCTGAATCTAACGGATGATATTGACCATGACACTTGCTTTCCTTTGTTTTAAAAGAGTCAAGAGCTTGAGTTTTTGTATTCCGGCAAGTCAGAAAAAAGAAAATGAGGGATGTATATAAGATAAAGGGCGATTAGTACATTAGGGACTCTGGGGGAAAATGAGTGAAGTCAGTACAAAAAATAAAAATAAACAGGATCAGAAGTCAGTCCGTTGTCACTGTTCTAAGTTTGTAAGTGTATACCGAGTTTCTTATATGGTAGAACTTGGAAAAATTAAGTCTAGGGCATTTTTAAAGAATTCTTTTTAAAGAATCTCAGTTTAAAAGAAAATGCTAAAACTCCAAAATTGCCATCTCTGAATTGCTGTCATTAAGTACTTCCTTTAAATTAAATGTATTGATGGTTTAATTTGGTATCATTCTGACACCTTATTCTGCAATTTGCTAGTGCACCTAATGCCACTCCCTGAACATATCAGACACTCAGTAAGTATTTAAGATGATTTCACTAAGTATTCTAAGTCCTAGGTTTAATGTAAAGTGTCACATATATGGAGTGCACTGAGACTCCTGAATTTCTATGACAAATTTTTGCTTTTGATTAATGAAATCACTTCACAGTGAAGTGCTGTCTAGATTCTACTAGTATCTGTGGAAGGGACGAGTGTGTGTATGTGTGTATTTAAAAACCTGAGAGAGATGAATAGAACCTGACATCCACATTTTTGAAGACCTAATAATTTCTTTGACAGAGAGACAGAGCAGGGGGAGCAGCAGGCAGAGAGGGAGGGAGAAGCAGGCTTCCCATTGAGCAGGGAGCCCCATGCTGGGCTCAATCCTAGGACCCTCAGATCATGACCTGAGCCCAAGGCAGATGCTTAACTGACTGAGCCAACCAGGCTCCCCAAGACTGAATAATTTCTAACTGAGGTTTTTACAATGTGTGTTTCTCACAACACAGTACCATCCAATATTTTATATCGTATTACATATTTTATTTACTGATAGCACACAAGTTTATAACTCTGTATTATATTACCTGAGTGAAGAGTCTGACATTTGCTATGTTGATTCTGCAGACTTCTGGGGGTGATAAGTTTCTAACCTTTATTATTTCAAATCTTGAACTAAATGTGCTTCCTTCCTACTTGTATAACAAGATCTTTTTCAACACATTGGAGAAAATATTCTTTACCAAGCTTTAAAAAAGATAAAATTCAAAGTTATTTTGTACTAATAAAAACTTATACTGATCATATTTACATAGTAGTATCTGTTAACAAATTAGAAATTAGTCTGTAACTATCAGCAGATTGATTCCTTAAGCTAGCTTTTCCCTGGAAGCACCAATATTATAATAACATCAAAGCTAACTATTCTCTGAGATGAGGAAGCCACATGATCCCTCCCAACTCTGAAATCCTCTGATTTCAAGCTAATTTCAAATGAAGGAGGGAAGTCTTTGGCTAAAGTAAGAGAGTGAAAATGTTAAAACAAGCAAGTGAAGGATTACAAAAGAGTTTCATAAGCAGGCTTTCATGGACTTGATAAAAATCTTATGAAGTCATTATAATAGGCAGTTTTGTAGTTAAAACTGTGAGCAAAGAAGGAAATGTTTTAAAAACAGGCAAAAATGAAAGCAGCCCTTCCCTGTACTTTTTTTTCTAAGTTTGCTTAGTTTGACCATGTGCCCCTACATTTGTAGCTCACACATTAACAGAATGACAATCTGGTTCCTCACTCCTTTTATATTAGATTTAATTATTTAGATTAATTAAAACTTCTGAGCTAATTATAATTATTTAAGATGTATTATTGCTGTATTAAATTATATTATATTAAAATTATATTGTAAAAAATTGTATTAAAATTTGGCCAGATCAACTAACCAAAATATATTTGTACCTAATTTAGACTTGTATAAAGATAGTAGAATTTTTTAAAAATGAGGCAATTTGGGAAATTTAAGATTTTGACCTTGTATCTGATGACATTAAAATTGTGAAATTTTAGATATATTGATGGTATAGTTATTATGTTTTTTTTTTTTTTTAAGATTTTATTTATTTGACAGACAGAGATCACAAGTAGGCAGAGAGGCAGGCAGAGAGAGAGAGGGAAGCAGGCTCCCTGCTGAGCAGAGAGCACGATGCGGGGCTCGATCCCAGGACCCTGGGATCATGACCTGAGCCGAAGACAGAGGCTTAATCCACTGAGCCACCCAGGCACCCCATTATGTTTTTAAAAGTAGGGATTTTTTTTAGATGTACCGTCTGAAATGTTTATGGATGAAATGGCATATCTAGGATATGCTTCAAAATAATGGAGAGTTGGTGAATTTTAGGGGTGCCTGGGTGGCTCAGTGGGTTAAAGCTTCTGCCTTTGGCTCAGGTCATGCTCCGGGGTCCTGGGATTGAGTCCCACATCGGGCTCTCTCCCTGGCAGGAAGCCTGCTTCCCCCTCTCTCTCTGCCTGCCTCTCTATCTACCTGTGATCTCTGTCTGTCAAATAAATGAATAAAATCTTCTTTAAAAAAAAATAATGGAGGGTTGGGGCGCCTAGGTGGCTCAGTTGGCTAAGCCACTGCCTTGGGCTCAGGTCATGATCCCAGGGACCTGGGATTGATCCCTGCATTGGGCTCCCTACTCAGCGGGGAGCCTGCTTCTCCCTCTGCCTGCTGCTGCCCCTGCCCGTGCTCTCTCTCTCTCTCTGTCATATGAATACATTTTTGAAAATCCTTAAAAAAATAAATAATGGAGAGTAGATTGGGGAAGTGCATGGACCACGAGTTGATGATTTAAAGTTGGGTATGACATAGTTCATTTCTTTATGTTTGACATTTTCTATGATAAGAAATTTTCAAAAAAATAACATTTAATACCATCTATGAAGTTTTATCTTTTTTTTAAAGATTTTATTTATTCATTTGACAGAGAGAGACCACAAGTAGGCAGAGAGGCAGGCAGAAAGAGAGAGAGAAGAGAGAGGGAAGCAGGCTCCCCACTGAGTAGAGAGCCCGACGTGGGGCTCGATCCCAGGACCCTGGGATCATGACCTGAGACGAAGGCAGAGGCTTTAACCCACTGAGCCACCCAGGTGCCGCACATCTATGAAGTTTTATATGCAAAACTATTTGAAATGCCTTTATTCCTTATAAAATATAAACAAAGCTTTACCTACAATAAATTCCACATCTTGCCATTCTCTTCTCATAGTCCATATTCCTGATCCTCTCTTTGCTGTTAGCAAGGAGCTGTTAAAATTGTCACACGGTAGGAAAAGAGCAGGGGGAAGAAAGTCACTTCATTGTGCCCAGAGGAATCATCTTTAACTTCTTTGCTCTTCTTCTCTCTCCAACCTGGTGGAGAGTTCTCACCTTTTTTGGAAGTGGGGGTGGAGGCAGCCAAGTTATCATTAGATAATAGTCATTACATTCCATTAGATGTATCTAATTTTATCACAAATATATGTGTGCACAGAAATGTATAGAAAGTACTTATAGTTATCTCCATAATTCAGATTTATAATTTATTCTCTACAAAGGCCAGTATTTTAGTTACTGAAGCTCTAACTTATTGCTAAAATAGTCACTTTGTGCTTTAAGAGGAATAAGTGCCATTTCTCAGGAGCATGAATAGTGTGTGGAAATGATCATTTTTGATGGTTAGAATACTAATAAACTGACCACAACATGCAAGATTTTGTGAAATATGAAGAATAGCTTGTTATTTCAAAATTTTAGAAATTGGGAAAAAGGGGAATTTCAAATAAACTAAGTGACATGATTGTATTGAAAGAATCTACAGAAGAGAACAACTAAAATTCTCAATAAATGTCTCTACTTCACAGCCCTATGATAGGATTCATTACATAGGTTTTATTTTTTTTAAGATTTTATTTATTTATTTGACAGAGGTGCCCCTCATTACACAGTTTTTAAAGATAACAGCGTTATAGACCATTCAGGCCAGTAGTTATGAAGACTTCCCAAATGCAGTCCATTTGGGAATTGAGTTTTTTGGTAAATTGAATATTATGAGGAACTGAGAATTTTCATTCACTTCAAGCTCTTGTCTTGGTTTCACAGCCTCTCTCTCTCTCTTTCCTCCCTGCATTGCATGCCCCCTTACTGACACCAGAGTTAACTTTGTAAAAGACAAATTTGACCATCATTCACTGACTTCAGAAACGCCAGTGTCACCCACATTGTTCATGCAAAATCCAAACTGCCTTCGTGAAGTATCCGCAGTCATATGGTTAGCTTTTATGGCCTGTTCCCGGAGAGAACGCTAAGCTCAAACACAACAGTCTTGGCTAGTGCCAGGGAATCCTATGCTTTTCTGATTTGCTTGTGCTTTTTTTTTTTTTTTTTTAAAGATTTTATTTATTTGACAGACAGAGATCACAAGTAGGCAGAGCAGCAGGCAGAGAGAGAGAGGAGGAAGCAGGCTCTGCGTGGAGCAGAGAGCCCGATGCGGGGCTCAATCTCAGGACGCTGGGATCATGACCTGAGCCAAAGGCAGAGGCTTTAATCCACTGAGCCACCCAGGCGCTCCTTGCTTGTGCTTTTTGAATGCTCTACTCCCTCTGCTTAGAATGGTTTTTCCTTCCCCCATCTCATCTTGTAAGACCTAGTTGAAAGATGCCTTCCTCAGTTCCCCCAGACAACACTTATATATTATTCTGTCCTTTGTTTTCGTAAGCCCTTTTCATCATGTTACTATTTTTGGTACTATATTCTAACCACTTGGTGGTGTTTATCACCCTTTCTGTTGATCGTTTCATTCATTCATTCTTTCAGATATTAATTGAGAAGTTACTATGTTCCAGACACTGTTATGGCCCTGGAGATAGAGTGGTAATTAAAATAGTCACAGTCTCTAGAGGAGGACAAATATATGTAAAAAAAAATCAGCACAAGCACATTATATATTTACAGCTGTGATATCAGTAAAGATGGGGTTTTATGTAGATTGCCCACCATGTCTTCCCACCTCTACCCACCAGCACAAAAGCTAACACCTCACACAAAGAATCCGCTCAACAAATGCTTAAAGAAGTGAGTGATGCATGCATAACTACACGGATTTATTAGATTAAACTTTATTTTGAGATTTTATAGATTGACACAGTTGTAAGAAATAGAGGTACTTCACATACCCTTTACCTAGTCTCCTGAAAAGATGATGTCTTGCAAAACTGTAGTACAGTGGCACAGCTAGGACATCTGGGTTGTTCCCAGATTTCCCTGCATACCGGTACTTGTCTGTCTGCATAAGTATATGTGTATGTATTTAGATCCATGCAATTTTTCACATGTGTAGTTTTGTGTATACACCACCACAGTCAAGATAGAAAACTGTTCTATCACCTCAAAGCTGCCATCACCACATTTACTCCCATCCCCTTCTCCCCAGCCCTTATCCTTAACCCCAGCAACCACTAACCTGTTCTTCATCATTTCAAGAAAGTTATACAAATGAAATCCTATAGTGTGTAACCTTTGTAGATTGGCATTTTTTCCACTCAATTTAATTCTCCGGGCATCCTTGAAGTTGTTGGTGTGTCACTGGTTCATCCCCTTTTATTGCTAAATAATATTCTGTGGTATGGATGTATTACAGTTCATCATTTATCTATTGAAGGACATCTGGGTTGTTTCCAGTTTTGGGCTATAACAAATAATGCTGCTGTGAACATTTGTGTATAAATTCCACACACATTTCCATTTCTCTGGGATAAATGCCCAGGAATGCATTGGTAATAATATGGTAATGTTTATAAGGATAATAATCATATGGTAATGTTTATAAGGAAACACTGTTTTTCCAGAGGATTATACCATAGACTATGTAAGAGAGCAACATAAGAGGGATCCAGTTTCTCCATATTCTCACCAGCATTTGGTTATATCATTAGTTTTTATTTTACCCATTCTGATAGGTATGTAGTTATATCTCACTGTGGTTTTATTTGCATTTCCCTAATAGCTGATAAAGTTGAACATCTTTTCATGTGCTTGTTTGCCATTTGTATATCCTCTTAGTGGAATTTATTTTTTTCTTTTTGCCCATTTTCTTTTTTTTTTAATTTTTTAATTTTTTAAAGATTTTATTTATTTGACAGAGAGAAAGTACAACCAGGGGAAGTGGCAGGCAGAGGGAGAGGGAGAAGCAGTCTCCCCACTGAGTTGGGGGAGCCCAACACGAGGCTCGATCCCAGGCCCCTGATATCATGACCCAAGCCAAAGGCAGACACTTAACCAACTGAGCTGCCCAGGTGCCTCTTGCCCATTTTCTAATTGCATTTTTGGCTTTTTTTTTTTTTTTTTTTACTGTTGATTTTTAAGAGTTCTCAATATATTGTACATAATATTCTTGTTGGATACGTGGTTTGCAAATATTTTTCCTCACTCTGTAGCTTGTCTTTTCATCCTTTTAATGGGATCTTTTGCAGAAGAAAGGTTTTAAATTTTGGTTAGTTACGGTTCATTGATTGTTGCATTATGGGTTGTACTTTTGGTGTCAAATCTAAGAACGCTAATCTGTTGCTAAATCCCAAAGATTTTCACCTATGCTTCTTATCTAAACGTTTTATAGTTTTATGTCTACATTTAAATCTGTAATCCATTTTGGGTTAACTTTTGTATAAGGTACAGGGTTTAGCCTATGGATATCCAATTGCTTCAGTACCAATTTTCAAAAAGGTATTCTTCCTCCATTGAATTACTTTTGCACCTTTGTCAAAAATCACTTGAGCATATTTGTGTGTGTATATTTCTGGGTTCTGTATTCTGTACAATTGATGTGTCTATCTCTCCTACCAAATTGCCTTCTTTACTGTAGTTATATACTACAGTAATATATATTTATTCTTTTTCAAGATTGTTTAGCTATTCTAGTTCTTTTGCCTTTTCATATAAGTTTTAGAGTAGATTTGCCTATGCCTACAAAAAAAATTGCTGGGATTCTGATAAGAAATTGCTTTAAAACTATACATCAATTCGGGAAGAATTGATCTTTTCTATATTGAGTCTTCTGACCCATGAACATGGTATGTCTCCTTGTTTACTTAGATCTTTGATTTTGCTTATCAGCATTTTGTGATTGTGAGCCTGCAGATTTTATACATGTTGTGCCAAGTTATACCTAAGTATTTAACTTCCTTTGGAATGATTATACTTGATACTGTTTTTAATGTCAGTTTCCCCATGTTTAGTGTTAGTATATAGAAACTGGTTTTTATGGACATCTCATATCTTTGTGAACTGACTCAACTCACTTACTAGTTTTGTATTTTTGTATAGTTCTTGGGATTTTCCACATTGACAGTCATGTTTCTGCAAATAATGACAGTTTTATTTCTTCCTTTCTAATCTGCATGCCTTTCTTTCTTTTTCTTGCCTAGCCACATTGACTAGGACCTTCAGTACAGTGTTGAATAGAAGTGGCAAGAGCAGACATCCTTGTCTTGCTCCTGATCCTAGGCAGAAGACATCCATCCAGTCTTCCACCATTAAGTATAATGATATACATATATATACATTGTTTTTTTTTAAGTCATAAATAAGTGTTGGATATTGACAGATGCTTTTTCTGCAGCAATTGATATGATCATAAGATTTTTCTTTGTCCTATTCATGAAGTAAATTATATTCAAATGTTGCATTAGCCTTGAATATGTTAAATAATAATATAAAAATATATAATTCTTATGTATTGTTAGACTTAATTTGCTAATATCCTGTTGAGAATTTTTTAAAAAATTCATAAGTACATTTCATAATTTTATTAAGCTTTTTTAGTAATCTCTGTATCCGGCATGGGCTCAAATTCACAACCCCAAGATGAAGAATCACATGCTCCACCAACTGAGCCAGTCAGGTGCCCCTGTTTTGTTGAGGATTTTTGTGTCTAAGTTCGTAAGACATACTGGTTTGTAGTTTCTTTTTTGCACTGCCTTTGTCTGGTTTTGCGTCATGGTGATAATAGCCTCATAAATTGAGCTGGGAAGAATTATCTCCTCTTCTATTTTCTGGAAGAGATTATATAAAATTGGTGTTAATTCTTTAGCTGTTTGGCAAATTTTTCCAATTAAGCCATCTGGAGCCAGGCATTTCTTTTTCAGGAGCCTTGATATTACATAGTTGATTTTTTTTCATGATTATAGAACTATTCAAGTTATAGTTTAAGGTTGGTGGATTTTTAGTGGTTTGTGGTTTTGGAGAAATTGGTCCATTCTGTCTAAGTTGTCAATTTGTGAACGTAGAGTTGTTCATGGTATTCCCTTATTACACTTCTAATAACTGCAGGATGTACAGTATGAGTAATTTATCTGTCTTCTCTTTTTGTTAGTGTTGCTAGAGATTTATCATTCTTACTGATTTTTTCCCAGAAATCAGCTTTAAGAATCACTTATTTTTTTGTATTTTTCCATTTTTAATTTCATAGATTTCTCTTATTTCTTTCTTTCTGCCTACTCGAGGTTGATTTTACTAATGTTTTTCTAGGTTCTTAAGGTAGAAACTTGGATCACTTCTTTCAGATCTTTCCTGTCTGGTAATATAAGAATTAAATATTATAAGTTTCTGTCAGGGGTGCCTAGGTGTCTCAGTCAGTTAAGTGTCTGACTCTCAATTTCAGCTCATGTCTTTATCTCAGGGCCCTGAGTTCAAGCCCTGCATTGGGCTCCATGCAAGGTATGGAGCCTACTTAAAAATAAAAAAGAAAACGTTTCCCTCAGAGCACTCCTTTAGCTGCATCCCACAAATTTTGATATGCTGTGTTTTCATTTTTGTTCAGGTCTATGTACTTTTTATTTCCTTTGAGAAATAAAAAGCCATGTGTTGTTTAGAAATGTGGCATTGATTTCCAAATGCTTGAAGATTTCCCTGTTGTCTATTATTAATTTCTAGTTTGATTTCATTATGGTCAGGAAAACATACTGTATATAATTTTAGTTATTTTAGATTTGTTGCAGCTTGTTTTCTCCCAGATGTGGTAAATGTTCCATGAGCACTTAAAAAGAATGTGTATTCTGCTGTTATTGGGTGGAGTGTTCTATAAACATCAATTAGAGTATGTTGGTGGATGGTATTCTTCAATTCTTTTATATCTTTGCTAATTTTCTGTTTAGTACTTTTATCAGTTGCTGAGGGTAGGGTGTTAAAATCCCCAATTATAACTCTAGGTTTGTCTGTTTCTCCTTGTAGCTTTATCAATTTTTGTTTTATATATTTTAAAACTGTTGTTTAGTGAAGCCCATTTAAGATTGCTCTCTTGTTGGTGGATTCATCCTTGTATTGCTATGTAATGTCGTTCCTTGTCCCTGGTGATTTTCTTTTCTCTGAAGTCTGCTTTATCTGATGTTAATATAGCTACTCCTGCGTTTTTTGATTCAAGAAAGCACGATATGTCTTTTTCTGTGCTTTTACTTTCATCCTGCCTATGATATTGTATTTGAAATTGAGTTTCTTATAATCATCATATTGTTGGGCTGTGTCAATCTCTCTGTCACACTGTCAATCTCTTTTATGGTGGCAACTTTATTTTTAAAGATTTTTATTTATTTATTTGACAGAGATCACAAGTAGGCAGAGCAGCAGGCAGAGAGAGAGGAGGAAGCAGGCTCCCCACGGAGCAGAGAGCCCAATGCAGGGCTCCATCCCAGGACCCTGAGATCATGACCTGAGCTGAAGGCAGAGGCTTTAACCCACTGAGCCACCCAGGCGCCCCTATGGTGGCTACTTTAAAACCTTTGTCAAAAAGTTCCAACTTCTGATTCATCTTAGTGTTGGCATCACTTGGTTGTCCTTTCCAATTCAGGTTGTGATTTTCCTAGCTCTGGTATGAGAAGTGATTTTTTTTTTTAATTGTATGCTGAACATTGTGGATATTATGTTTAGAACTTTGGATCCTATTTAAATCTTCTATTTTACCAGGCAGTTGCCCTGTTTAAGTTCAATGTGTAGGTTCTGTCCTACTTTTGTGGGTGGTAGTTTATTCTTTTTTTTTATTTTAATTCCAGTGTAGGTACACTTGGATGGCTCAGTCGGTTAAGCATCCAACTCTTGATTCTGGCGCAGGTCATGACCTCGGGGTCATGAGATTGAGCCCTTTGTGGGGCTCCATGCTCAGCTTGGAGTTGCTTGAGGTTCTCTCCCTGCCTCTGCCCCTGCTCGCTCACATGCACGCACACACACCCTCTCTTTCTCCCTAAAGTAAATAAATAAATTTAATTAATTAATTAAAATTTAATTCCAGTGTAGTTAACATATTGTTGTATTCATTTCAGGTATACAATATAGAGTTTCAACAATATTACTCAGTGCTCATCAAGATAAGCATACTCTTAATCTCCTTCACCTATTTCACCCATTCCCCTCACCCCGTGGGTGGTAGTTTTAGTGATAATTTACTTGTCTTTTCAACATTATCTTGTTCCACTTCATTCTTCTGGCTTCACTTGAGCTGGAGGATCCACTGGATCCCTGCTGGTACTACTCTCTCTCTGATGGTGCTTCTGGGGGACGGAAGCACCTACTCTGGACCACATTCTCCTGCTGATGGAAGGCTTTGGGTAGCGCTCTGCTTCTTGGTAGAGTGTAGGAGACTCCAGATCTGGTTTGCTTTGGGCTCATGGGTGAAGTCTGGGAGATGCCGGCCTGAATTGTCTTTTGCCTCTGAGTAGGTGGCCAGAAGCCACCAGTGCCGGGTGGTTCTCTGCCAGTGGGTTGAGGCTAAGAAACATCAGGCCTCTTGGGGTCATTAGAGTAGATAGAGGTACACACCTGCTGCCACCAGTTGTGAGACAAGAATGGATTGTCCTGCTTGGGTTCCACTGTTGCCACTAATTTCGCAGATTGGTCCTACTGCTGCCACCGAATGTGGATTTCCCTTTTAAGTCCCTGATATGCTTCCCCTTTCCCGGTCCTTTGGCCAAGAGAACAGGGTTTGGTTTGGTTTTGTTCTGATTTTGTATGCCTGTCAGTGGTTCAGTGTGCAGACCTTTCCCATGACCAGTCTGGGATATAAGGGAGGTAAAACCCAACCTCAGGGAAACGGTCGGGTGCCCTTATCCCTAGCCGGTCTGCCTTCTTGTTTCTACTGTTCAGGGTCCCTTGTGATTGTCTACTGAATTATTTCCAGATTGTATAGTTGTATTTAGAGGGAAAGAACAGGGAGAAATGTGCCGTCTTTTGTCCCAGAACAAGAAGCCTACATGGATTTTTAAAGAGAAATATTGTACGGACAGTACTAAAGCAATACTGAACAGTACTGAATTTCTGATGATGTATCTGTTGCAAAGTATAGTGGGGTTTTTTTAGATTTTTTTTTTTTAAACACCACGGAAGGGGTGCCTGGGTGGCTCAGTGGGCTAAAGCCCCTGCCTTCAGCTCAGGTCATGATCCTAGAGTCCTGGGATCGAGCCTGGCATCAGGCTGGCATCAGGCTCTCTGCTCAGCAGGGAGTCTGCTTCCTCCTCTCTCTCTACCTGCCTCTCTGCCTACTTGTGATCTCTGTCTGTCAAATAAATAAATAAAATCTTTTAAAAAAAACTGATTAAAAAAAAACACCACAGAAAATGCTGAGTTTAATAAACATTTCTTTATCCTAAGATAACCATGATTTTCCAGTTTTTACTATAACAAACATGAGGTTCTTCCGGTCTCTCACTTCTTTCTCTTTAAGCTGAGGGGAGCAGGCTGGCCAGCATCATGAGTGTCACGAAAGTTGGAGATGTTTCCAGGACCTTCGCAGGCCTGATTTCATGACGGGACAACAGCATAGTTTCTTTCTGTGTCTTCTAAGGAAGGAATGCAGTTTTAAAAAAATTATTTAATGAAGGTACTTTATTCTGACCTAACTATAGACTTATACTGGAAAAGAAGTACAAGATAGATAAGTGCTGCTGAGATAGTAGTTAGCCTACAGAGAGGAGAAAGGAAAATTTCTATAGCGATATTTTTAAAAAGTAATAAATCTTTAAGAAAACACAGAAAAGAGAATCCTACAAGATAGGTTTATTAATAGAGAAAAAGGGGGAACAAGAGAAGACTATTTTAGAAAATATAGCTTTGTATATAACTCAAATGTGAGAAAATAAAATCATATTATAGAAACTGAAAGCTGGATGATGGGGTAGGCAGTAGGTGACAAGAAGAAAGCACGGAAGGAAAGACTATCCTTGGTTCCTAAAAAAATGATTAGTATAAATGCTAGATTTTTCCCCAATTTTTTATCCTATTCTTAGGTATAAGTGTTAAAATAAATTTATTTGTAATGTGATAATAATCATACTATTATAGGTAAAAGGTTTTTACTTACCAGTAGTACATGATATTTTATAGCAGTTTATAATATACCTTTACATGTATTATTTTATTTGATCTCCAAGACTATCATAAGGTGTGATGATGATATTCTTATTTTGGAGTGAATGGCTGGCCCAAAGGCACAAAGGTAGCAAATGGTGTGGCCAGGGCAGAACCAAGCTCTTTCTTTCTGATTTAGTGTGGTACAGTCATTTTCTGAGAGCCCATGTTGTCTGCCTCTTATCTTCATTCCGTCTTTACATCAATTCAGAAATCAAAGGTTAAATGTTATTATAGACTCTCTTCTAGAGAAAATGAAATTTAATTCCAAGTTACATTTATATTCTTTAATAATTACTCCCTCTTGAAAAACACTATATGTATGTTTCAAGAAATCCCTCCCCAGTATAAAATGAGACTCTGACCTGTGTGTACCATAGCTAGAGTTTTATATTCCTTATTTGTCTTTTTATTGTTTGGGGTAGGTGGCAGTTAGGCACAGATAGGTTCCATGTTCTCGTTCTTCACACCGAAGGAAACAGATGTCTCACATTTTCATAGGGTTTATGGCAGTTTCAGACTTAAGAACCTCGTAAAGACAAATGAGTACTGTCAAACCAAAGGATCATTGTTCACCATGATCACCTTCTGCACCTTTCTACCCACTTCTGTGTCTTTCTTTCTTCCTTTTTCCCTTTGTTTTTCTTTCTTTTCTTTTTCTACCTTCTTTCCTTTCCTTGTTCCCCCTTTGCTTGTTTTGACCTCCTTTTTTCCCCCCTGCTCTCCTAGTTTCTTTTTTTTTTCTTTTTTTTGGCTTGTTATCAACGAACACATTTAAAGTTTAATTAGCAACAGCCTTCTTTTGTAATCCAAAGGAGCTGCAGTGCAGTATACTTCCTCTTTGTGATAACTTCCTCTTTGCCCTACTATCAGCCAGGACCAGATATACACAGACTCCATATCTCAACTATCTGGAGGGAGCCTAGGGCCTAAGTTATGATAATGGTATTGAGTCAAGAATGTGAACAACTACCTAAAATTACACAGAGCTACTTCGGCACAATTTAAAATTCATTCAGCAATGGGACTTTTCTTTTCTTCCACCGGTAGATACGTTTATATTGGCATTATAGAAATACGTATAGCTATTCTTTGCAGACAAAAGAAGTGGATAAAAGCTTATCAGACCTCACTATTCTAATATAACTTAAGCAAACCACTTTGAAACAATTTCATTCATAGACTTGAATGTAATCTTTACATTTATTTTCTCAACTTTTGTTTTCTGCTTCCCATACCAACATCTCTAGATATAATTTCTCTTAAAAGGAAAAAGGACAGGAAATGAGAGTTCAGGTTTTATTTTAGGACTTTTGTCATTTTGTGGAAAGCACACACCATTGAACCCACTACTGAATTTTCCCCCTAAGTATTGAAGATCTCCAAATATTTTTTTGTGTTGTTATTGACAGACAGTTCTAACTTAATGGTGAACATTGATAGCGTATTGCTATTCTTCTGTCATTGCTTATGAGAATTAAAAAGCAAATAACCTATTGCTCTGCCTTCCTGGTCAGCCACATACCAGAATTCCATTTTAAAATCATGCAATAAGTAGCTTTATATAGCCACTTTATGCAAATCCTGATTAGGTCCTTGGCAATATCATGACAGAGAAGTCATCTTGGATCCATATGGAAAATCTCAAAATTGAGGAGATATTTGTGTTTACATGTCCTTTGGTTTTTACTTAGTTGTGTAGTGGTTAAATGAACACTGCTCCCTTTTAAAATGAGCAGAGAGGGGCACCTGGGTGGCTCAGTTGGTTAAGGCTCTACATTTGGCTCAGGTCATGATCCCAGGGTCCTGGGATCAAGCCCTGCATTGGGCTGCCTGCTCAGTGGGGAGTCTGCTTCTCCCTTTCCCTCTCCCTCTGCCCCTCCCCATCCCCCTACCTTGTGTGTGCAAGCAAGCACATGCTCTCTCTCTCTAATAAATAAATAAATAAAATCTTTAAAAATAATAATAAAATAAAATGGGCAGAGAATTACCTTCTTCCTAGTGTAAGCCTAAGTCACAGCATATAGCTAGCTTTTTGTCTTGATATAAAAAACTTGTTCCTCCAACCACTAGAAGTATGGAACATATAGAAAAATGACTCACATTACAGAATATAGTCTTTTTGTTATTCATGGTTCTGACCAATGTTTATTCTTAATACATTACCTTTTTCTCCATTTTACTTTTGTATTTTTGGTATTTTGCTGGGTTTTAAAAGGTTGAAAGTCAGTTTGAATTGCTTTGGAATTCAAGTCTTTGAGGACACAGAGTCCTGGTGTGTTCCCGTGTTTATTCTGGAGAAAATAATCCAAATCCCAAAATCCAAAATCCAAACCAACTTTCTTAGTAGAAGGGGCTACCACATCACTTTTTTTTTTTTTTTTAAGATTTTATTTATTTATTTGACAGAGACAGCAAGACAGGAAATACAAGCAGGGGGAGTGGGAGAAGGAGAAGCAGGCTCCCCGCTCCGATGTGCAGCTCCCGCAGATTCCAGGATCCTGGGATCATGACCTGAGCCAAAGGCAGACGCTTAACGACTGAGCCACCCAGGCACCTGTACCACATCACTTCTTTCAGGAAATACCACATAGTGTTTAAAGGAGGTTTCAAGGCTCAAGAGTCTATATTCTGTTATCCAGTCTATTGATCGTGTTTATTAGTCATTAATTCTACCGTGCTCTCTTGCCCCCAGGCCTTTGTGTTAACTGCTCCCACCTTAGGTACTTTCTGGTTTCTCTGGGACCCTTTTCTCAAGGGACTAGTTTAGCTATCCTTCATATGTACTACGCTGTTGTTACTGCCTGTTCTTCAGGCTTGCTTTCTCACCAGTTACCATCTCCTTGAGGGCAGAGATCTTTAACATGTTCACGATTATATCTTTACTACCTAGCATGAAGCCTGGCACATAATTAATATTAAGTAAGTATTTGCTGAATAAATAAGAAAAATTACAGGAAGAAATTCTTTAATTTCATATTTCTTTCATATTTAAAAACCATTATAAATCTGTCACACCAAGACGTTTGTTATCTTGATTAGTACTACTCTAACTTATAAAAGTGGAAAGTTTCAATTACTTGCTTACATTTTATTTATTTTTTAAAGTGTTTTATTTTTTCATCTGAGAGACAGGGTTGGGGGGAGGTGCAGAGGGAGATGGACATGCAGACTCCACCCTGAGCATGGAGCCCAATGCAGGGCTCTATCTTACCACCCTGAGATCATGACCTAAGCCAAAATCCAGAGTTGGTTGCTTAACTGACCGAGCCACCCATGTGCCCCATTTAGTTACATTTTAAATTAGGGACTCACAAAATGGATTATTTAGTAAGAGATCTCCAATTTCTCTTGGAGAACAAATTGTAATCATTTCTCCAGAGGAAGTAATTAGTATAACATGTTAACTCTTAATGTGATTTTTCTGAAATAGCTAGATTTTTTGTTTTGTTTTGTGTTTTAAATAGTAAGCTGCAGGGTTTGCTGTACTCTAGTACAGAGCTTTGAGCTTGAGTGGGAGTGGAGTTGGACTCCCCATTCCCATACAAGTGTGTAGAGCATTAAATTGTTTCTTCTTAGGCTGCAACCTCCCTGAAAGTAGAGTTTTTGTCAATCATATTTATGTCTGGTACGTAGCACTAACTGGTCATTTTAGGAACTCACAATTTATTGAATAATTTCATGAATGAAGGAACATTACAATAGAGATCTTAGTTCTTTGTGTGAGCTCTGTGGTAGAATGTAAATAGCCAGTTTACAAAGTAGAACTTACTGTCTAAATATAATATGCTTTCTGAAAATAAGCAAAATCCATTCAGATTAGGAAAATCACAACTCTGGAGTCAGTTTTATATAATATTGTCACTCTTTCAGGAAAAGTAGGTCTAAAATTAATCCATAAAGAGCAAATGGACTTTTTAAATTTTAATCTAACAATAGAAGTTGAGGATGATGGTATTTGTGGCCTCTAAGTAGATCTTTATTCAGAAAGACATAAAATGGAAACTCGAAATGCCAATAATCCCGAGGTTTATTTGTGAACATTATGTTTTAGGATTTTTATAAAAGTTCGTCTTCTGCCAGAAAGGAAACTTGAGTTTGAGAACCAGTCTCCAAGGACTTGATAATATTGAATGAACTTAACTCTTTGTCTGACACAGATTGATTTTATTATTTTTGGCACAAAGTCAAAATAGCTTAGCATAGCATTTATATGAACGTTTTGAACATTTTCTTTTGCTATCATTTCTCAACGTACAGGAGTACTTTTCTTTCTGCGTATGAGCAAGTGGCTCAAACTTGTTTAGACTTGAGCTTTCCTGCTGTGATTAGAAAATTGTCAAATGAACTTTCTCTAGTCCTGGTTCTTAACCTTTCCAGAACCTCAGCTTCCTCATCTGTGAAATTGGGATAATAGTGCCTACCTCTTAGGGTTCTTTTGGGAATTAATTAAAACAATATACATAAAACCTCTCGCACTAGCTATGCGTGTTGTAGATAGATGGTGTTAGGGTGGAATCAGTAGGTTGCATTGGTAAAGCCAATGCAGGGATGGAGTTAGCTGTTTTGCTTGCTTGTTTTTGATCACTGTGTCTTTTAAATATGAAGTATGAGTAAGGAATATTTTACAGTCACCATGTAGTTAATTTAGGCTAATATTGAAGACGTATGTCATGTCAGTAGTAAAAAAAAAAAAGGGTGTGATCACTATGCATACTTAACAGATAAATTTTTTAAAGAATACACAATACGGGGTGCCTGGGTGTCCCAGTCGGTGAAGTGTATGACTCTTGGTTTCCATTCAGGTCCTGATATCCAGCTCTGGTGGAGTTCTGGGCTCAGTGTGGAGTCTGCTTGAGATTCTCTCTTCTTCTCCCTGTGCCCCTCCTGGTTGTGCTCTCTTTCTCTAAAATAAATAAATCTTTAAAAAAAAAATACACAGTGGTTTCTTAGGAGTAATTACCTTTGAGGAGTGAGAATAGAGAGATGTCGCCTCATCACCCCTTTGTACTGCTGGAATGTTGGAACTATAGTACTCTTATAATAAAGACTGTTGAATGTTTTGGCAGCAGTTGGTGGAGTGAAGATTGTAAGTAGAACTAATAAACTGCCCAATGTGAAATCTAAGTAATTTTTTATCATAACCAATAATTTCAGTAGAGTTATGTCCATGATTATAAAAATGAAGTGATATGGAGAGGTTTCTTTTAAAATTATGGTTAATTAATCCAAACTAACTGACACAGTGCTGGATACCTTAAAGATATATGTTTGAAAGTTTTAATTCAGAGTATTTTCTTTTCGGTTAAAAATGAGCACAACGGAAGTTGAAAGTGAAATCCCTCCCTAGTGACACTACCACTGACCTTTTATTTATTGATAGTGGTCTGGTGTATATTTTTCTGAAAATTTTCCTATGGGCATCCATAAGCCTACCCATAATTATATGCATGTATTTCTTAAGTAAAAGTGGGATTTTATTACATGCACTGTTATGTAACATGCTTTTCTCTCTTAATGTATTTATTTAAGATCAGTACATAGATATATCTGTTGTGCCTTAATTTATCTGATGTTACTGATGAAACTAAAAGTTGCACTACCTTACTATATTGAACATTCCTGTTCCACTTGTGTATTTCAATAGAGCAAATGCCTAGAAGCAGAATTGCTGGGATGACAAGATACCCTGAGTCTAAAATTTGATAGACATCGCCAGCCACCAGTGAAGTTCTCTTGTTACACCAACTTGCACAACCACCCACCCACGGGGTCTGATAATGTTGCCTGTTTACGCCTTCTAACACACTAACGTACACTACCCCTTCTAACATCCTGGCCTGGTGTGAATAAATTAATATGCTATAATTTAATTTATATTTCTTTGATTATCAGTGTGGTTGAATCTATAATTCTGTAAATTGGCTAGTCACTTCCTTTTGCCCTCTCTCACTTTTTCTCATTTGTAGCTCTTTACACATTTTAGAAAAGGTTATCATTGTAGTATATGAAAAAGTATTTTCCCCATTTATTGTCTTTCTGTTTACTGGTATTTTATGCCAAAGAAACAATAATTTTATGTAATTTTATTTTTGTCAAGAATTATACATTTGTATAGTTTAAAACTAAAATTTTCTTCAAACCTTGTAATAAAAAATTGTCTCCTGCCTCACATCTCCACTCCCACTTCTAAATCCTGCTTCCCAGAAGCAACCACTTTAAAGTTTCATAGGGGTTTTCTCTGTTTTTTCTTCTCCATATTTCTGAAGAATATATATACTTAAGATTTATTTATTTATTTGAGAGAGAGAAGGTGAGAGTGTGGCGGGGAGAAGGAAAGGGAAAAGCAGGCTCCCCACTGAGCAGGGAGGTGGGTCTCCTAAGGCTGGATCCCAGGACCCTGAGATCATGACCTGAGATAAAGGCAGATGTTTAACCAACTGAGCCACTCAGGTACCCCTAAAGAATATATATCTACTGCCATCTCAGACTTCTAGTTTTAAGTGAAAAATGAGAATTTAGCTATCTTATGCATACACACATTTTACCCTCATCTTCTAGATATAGTTATATCATAATTTTTGGTTAGCTCAATATATAGCTCCATTACCATGTATATTATTCACAGCTACAATTTTTTTTAAGTCATCTTTCCACCCAAAGTGGGGCTCGAACTCAAGACCCTGAGACCAGAAGTTGCATGCTGTAATGATTGAACGAGCCAGGTGCCCCTGCAGCTGTGATTTTTCATGAACTCTGAGTAAATTTACTTCCTCTGTTTAACATTTTGTTTTCCCTAGAGTAAATACTTTTTATTTTACTTTTGTTAATGTATATTAATTAACTCCCATATTTTATGCCAGAATTGTAAATAACCCTTCAATAGATCCATTCACTATATTTATATATATTGGGTAACTATCAATTTTATCTTTTTATTGAAGACTTCCATACATGATCCCAGTATCCTTCTACTCCAGTCTGGACTGGTTGTTCCCTAGTATACAGCTATCCTGAGATTTCCCTTCAACAGTGTCCTAGAGATTTACATTTTTATTTAGCAAAATTAATAAGTGTTTCTCTGAGTTTCTATATTTTGTGTCACACTTAAAATCTGAGACCAAACAAATATTCACCCATAATTTTAGTGGTTTAATGATTTTATTTTTTCCATGTATCTCTAAATTATCTTGGTGCAATGAATAAGAAGAGGTTTACTTTTTTTTTTTTAACTTTGAATGACAGGTCATTTGTCCTTATATCATTTCATTGAATAACCTAACCATCTTCCCACACTGATTTGAAATGCCACCAGTATCATATGTTATTAAATACCCATATGAACTTGGTTCTGGCTTTGAGACCCTTGTTCAGTTTTATTGACCTTGCTGTCCTATTCCAGTGCTAGATCTCAATATTTGGTTTGTTGTAGTTTTGTAATTTGTTTTAATAGCTGATAGAACAAGTCCTCCTTCGTTACTCATTTTTCTTCCTGAACTTCCCTGGCTATTTATTAGAAGTTTATTTTTCTAGATTAGGAATTTGCAAATGATAGCCTACAGAATGAATCTGTCCTGCTGCTTGTTTTTATATAAACCGAGAACCAAGAATGGTTTTTAAATTTTTAATGGTTGGGGGAAAAAATAAAAATAAAATTTCTTTTTTTTTTTTTTTAAGATTTTATCTATTTACTTGACAGAGATCACAAGTAGGCAGAGAGGCAGACAGAGAAGGGGTGGGGAGGAAGCAGGCTCCTTGCCCAGCAGAGGGTCAGATGCGGTCTCGATCCCAGGACCCCGGAACATGACCTGTGCCACAGGCAGAGGCTTTAACCCACTGAGCCACCCAGGCGCCTCGAAAATAAAATTTCTTGACATGAAATTCAAATCTCAGTGTCCAGTAAAGTTTTATTGGAACATGTGATCATTTATTTTTTATTATCCATGACTGCTTTCACACTATAAGACAGAACTGAGTAATTACATCTGAGACCGTATGGCCCACAGAGCCTAAAATATTACAGATACTTTACAAAAAAAGCTGGCTGACCCCTGGTCTAGATCAAAGTTTAAACCATTTAAAAGGGAAATCTATTGGAATTTCACTTAACATATAGATTAATTTAAGGAGAAATAATCTTTTCAAACTAAATCGTACCATCAAAGAAAAAGATATGTCTTTCATTTATTTAGGTTTTTTATTATATCTCTTAGTAGCATTTAGTGATTTTTTTCCATCTAGTTCCTGTACATTACTTACGTTTATTCCTGGATTTTGGGGGGATTGTTGTTGTAAATTCAGTTGTGAGTGGGATCTTTTCTTCCACCCTATTTTCTTTTTAAAAAATTAGAAACATACACTCATTATATGAAGATGAATCATAAGGTCATCACTAATTAAGAGCAAGCTTGCTGGAATACCTGCCTGGCTCAGTCAGCTAAGCGTCTGCCTTCAGCTCAGGTTATGATCCCAGGGTCCTAGGATCAAGTGCTGCATCAGGTTCCTTGCTCAGAGCAGCAAGGAGTTTGCTTCTCCCTCTGCCCACTGCTCCTGCTGCTTGGGAAGCTGCCTCTCTCTCTCTCTGGCAAATAAATAAGTAAAATCTTAAAAAAAAAAAAAAAAAAAAGAGCCGTCTTGCTATCTCAATCAGGTTAAGTAAAACAACAAAGAAGATAGAAATTATTTACCTAATACAAATATAGGTGATGGTAAAAACAATTATTTTCCTGAATTATCATTCTTTTTGAAATATCTTGTGATCTAACTTAGTTTCTTTCTTTCTTTTTTTTTTTTTTTAATTTATTTTAGAGAGAAAGAGAGGGAGGAGCAGAAGGAGAGAAAAATCCACAAGCATACATTGTAATGAGCACGGAGCCCCACTCAGGGCTGGATCTCAGGACCCTGAGATCATGACCTGAGCCAAAATCAAGAGTCAGATGCTTAACTGCCTGAGCCACCCATGTGCTCCCTGACATAGTACACGTTTTAATTAAATCAAAGACAAAAATACTTTAAAAACATTATGGTTTATAATTATAAATAATAATTTTAAACTAACTTTAGTTAGTTTAAACTAAAGTTAGTTTAAAATTATTCTTAATAAAAAATATATTTCTGTTTTAAATACTGTAATCACAATATAGAAAATAGATGTCCCTAGTCAAGTAAAAGTCCCCAGCCTTTCCTCCAACAGATAAAATCACTGTAAACAGTTTGAGGCATATTATTCTAAATTTCTCCTTTATCCTTCTTAACATTGTTCATATTATTAGTATTATTTTTAAATGTAATCATATTATGGGTATTACTATTTACTTGATATTTTAGTATATAAATCTGCTTTCCTATACATCTGCTTTTGGTTGTATTAGCTACATAGTAATGTGTAATTGTACCAATTCCTCTTTGATGGACATTTGGGTTTTTCCAAATGTTTTCTATTACAAACCATACTGTAATTATCATTATAAATAGCAGTGTGATTCATTTTCAGTTCATCTACTCTGACTCTAAAATATTCCAGCCTAGGGACCCTTTTTTTCATGAATTTCCATCAGAGTAAGGGCCTTTTTACTTTAAAGCAGTGTGCTAACAAGAAGTCCTTTCTGTTTTTTGTTCTTGTTTCTTTAATAATAAGACAGCCCTTGTAGCAGTGAGCTTACAGTCTAGTATGGCTGGCTAGTGAGCACCCAGTTGGTCATAATTATGTCTAATTATGTTGTTTATAAAATGTCAGTCATGACTATGAGCCGATAAACTTAACTTGCCTTGGGCTTCCAACAGATTGTGGGGGAATGGGTTGATTAATCCAGTATATGAAACAAAATGTATTTAAAATGGTAGCAAAATGCTGTTTATTGGTGGGTTTGTGCCAAAACAGATCTCTCATCTACTAGACTAAAGTAAATATTTTAACAAGGGGAACAGAAAAAAAAAAGGATATAAATCCCTTTGGGTATCCTGGCATTCCAGGATATGCTATCTTGTTTCATTATTCATGTGCTAGCAGCATCAGCTTCAAGAATTAATGGTTAAAATACATATAAACCTATTTTTCAAGATAAAATTCAGTCATAAACCTTTATTAAATCTCAAGATTTCACTAGCCCTCTGATCCTACATTTGCTAGGACATGTGATTGAAAGAACAAATGGTTCGTATTAAGTGAAAAATTATTAAACTTTATTAATAATATAGAAATGTAAATTAGAGGGGTGCTTAGGTGGCTCAGTCAGTGAAGCGTCTGCCTTTTGCTCAGGTCATGATCTCGGGGTCCTGGATTTGAGCCCCACATTGGGCTCCCTGCTTGGCAGGGAGTGTATTTCTCCCTTCTCTCTGTCCCTCCCCGCCTGCTTATGCTCACTCATGTGCTCTCTCTCAAATAAATAAATAATACCTTTTTAAAAAATGTTAGTTAAGGGGCGCCTGGGTGGCTCAGTGGGTTAAAGCCTCTGCCTTCGGCTTAGGTCATGATCCCAGGTCCTGGGATCGAGCCCCACATCGGGCTCTCTGCTCAGCCGAAAGCCTGCTTCCTCCTCTCTCTCTTGCCTGCCTCTGCCTGCTTGTGATCTCTGTCTGTCAAATAAATAAAAAGTAAAAATCTTTTTAAAAAAATGTTAGTTAGGGGCACCTGGGTGGCTCAGTGGGTTAAAGCCACTGCCTTCGGCTTGGGTCATGATCCCAGGGTCTTGGGATGGAGCCCCGCATCGGGCTCTCTGCTGTGCGGACAGCCTGCTTCCTCCTTTCTCTCTCTCTGCCTACTTGTGATCTCTGTCTATCAAGTAAATAAATAAAATCTTTAAAAAAAAATGTTAATGTTGTCTTAATTATTACATACCTTTTGACAACTCAGTTGCACTTATAGAAATTTATCCTAAGGAAATAATTATGGGTACATTACCACATGTATTTCCAGAACTTTCTTGTCATCCCAGACAGAAACTCTGTACCCATTGAACACTAATATCCATTGCCTCATCTTTTCCCAGCCCCTAGTAACCTCTCATCTACTTTGTCTCTATGAATTTGCCTATTCTAGATATTTCATACAAGTGAGACCATGTAATATTTGTCCACTTGTGTCTGGCTTACTTCTTTTTTTTTTTTTTAAATTTTTTTAAAGATTTTATTTATTTATTAGTTAGAGAGAGAGCGAGCACAGGCAGACAGAGAGGCAGGCAGAGGCAGAGGGAGAAGCAGGCTCCCTGCCGAGCAAGGAGCCCGATGTGGGACTCGATCCCAGGACGCTGGGATCATGACCTGAGCCGAAGGCAGCTGCTTAACCAACTGAGCCACCCAGGCGTCCCTGGCTTATTTCAATTAGCATAATTTTTTCAAGGTTTATCCATGCTTTAGTATATACTGGAACTTCATTCCTTTTTATGGATGAATAATGTTCCATTGTATGTATACTACCATATTTTGTTTATCCATTCATCTGTTGATGGACACTTAGGTTGGTTCTACCTTTTGGCTATTGTGAATAATACTGTTATAAACATTAGTATACAAGTATCAGTTTGGTCTCTGTTTTCAATTTTTTTGGTTTCCCCACCTCTCCCTACAAATAGAGTGGCTAGAACAAATGGTGATCTGTATTTAACTTTTGAGGAACCACCTAATTGTTTTCCATGTGGCTGTACCATTTTACATTCTCACCAGCAATGTAAGGGAGTTCCAAAGTCTTCGCAGCCTCACCAACACTTGTTATTTCCCATTTTTTAAATTATGGCCACCCTAATGGGTATGAAGTGGTATCTCACTGTGGCTTTCATTTACATTTCCCTAATAATTAAGAGAGTGAGACATTTTTTCAAGTTTTTATTGGCCATTTGTATATCTTCTTTGGATGATTGTCTATTCAAGTCCTTTGCCCATTCTTTTTTTTTTTTTTTTTAAGATTTTATTTATTTGTTAGAGAACAAGCACAGGCAGACAGAGTGGCAGGCAGAGGCAGAGGGAGAAGCAGGCTCCCCACCGAGCAAGGAGCCCGATGTGGGACTCGATCCCAGGATGCTGGGATCATGACCTGAGCCGAAGGCAGCCACTCAACCAACTGAGCCACCCAGGCGTCCCTCCTTTGCCCATTCTTAAAATAGATTGCTTTTTTCTGTTGTTGAGTTATAGGAATTCTTTATATATTCTAGACACTAAGCCTTTATCAGATATATAACTTGCAAATATTTTCTTCCATTATGTGGGTCATCTTTTCAATATTAATTGTATCCTTTGCACATACATTTTTAATTTTTTTTAAAGATTTTATTTATTTATTTGACAGAGAGAGAGGGATCACAAGTAGGCAGAGAGACAGGCAGAAAGAGAGGAGGAAGCAGGCTCCCCACCGAGCAGAGAGCCCGATGTGGGGCTCAATCCTGGGACCCTGGGATCATGACCTGAGCCGAAGGCAGAGGCTTTAACCCACTGAGCCACCCAGGTGCCCCTACATTTTTAATTTTAATGAAGTCCATTTAATCTATTTTTTATTTTTCATTGCTTGTTCTTTGGGTGTTATATTTATGAAACCTTTACCAAATCCAAGGTAATGCAGATTGCCCCTATATTTAAAGTATTATAGTTTTAGCTGCTAAATTTAGAGCTTGGGTCTTTTTTGAGTTAATCTTCATATATGGCATAATGTAAGGATCCAGCTTCATTCTTTTGCATGTGGATGTATAGTTGTCTCAGCACTATTTTTTTGAAAAAACTATCTTTCCTCCATTATACTGTTTTGACACTCTTGTTGAAAATCAGGTATATATGTGGGGAGGAGAAGGGGTATGGTTATTTCTAGGCTCTCAAATCTATTCCATTGGCTTGTATATGTCTCTTGTTAGGCCAGTACCACACTGGTTTGTTGGCTGTAGCTTTGTAGTAAGTTTTGAAATCAAGAAATATAAATTTTCCAACTACTTTCTTTTTCTTCGAGGTTATTTTATCTATTCTGGGTCCCTTAAAATTCTATAGAAGTTTTGGGATAGGTTTTCCCATTTCTGCACAGAACATGATTGGGATTCTGATAGGAATTGAATGGAATTTGTGTATTGATCTGGGTAGCATTGTCATCTTGACAGGCTTCCACCTTTTGAATACAGGGTGCTTCTCCATTTATTTAGGTCTTTTAAATTTTCTTTCAGCACTCTTTTTAGTTTTCAGTGTACAAGTCTTCCTTGATCAAATTTATTCCTAAGTATTCTTTTTGATGGCACTGTAAATGTAGTTGTTTTCTTAATTTCCTTTTCGTATTATTCACCGCTAGTTCATAGGAACACAACTCATTTTGTTTGTTGATTTGTATCCCGCAGATTTGCTGCATCTGTTTATTAGCAACAGTAGGTTTTTTATGTTCTTTGGGGGTATTCTAGAGATAAGATCATGTCATCGAGGCGTAATTTTTTTAAGATTTATTTACTTATTTTGAGAGAAAGAGAGTGTGTGGGGAGGGGCAGAGGGAGAGAATCTTTCAAGCAGGCTCCCTGCTGAGTGAGGAACCCAATGTGGGACTAGATTGCACAACCAGTTGAGACCATTACCTGACCTGAAAGAAGAGTCAGACACATAACCAACTGAGCCACTCAGGCACCCTAAGGCAGAATTTTTTTTTAACATCATGTCTTTTCTGAATAAGATCAAAAAACATAATTAATGTCAAATGAGTAGAAGCTCTTCAGTTTTATGTTTTGTTTGTTTTTGTTTTTTTAATTAGGGAACCATTTCTATTTTCTAAAAAGGAACTCTTATATAAATATAAAATTTCTGAAGGATAACAAGTAAAGGACAACAAGTGCATTTAATCAGCTTCTTTTGAGTAGCAGGTATGCCATAGTTAAAGGGAAGACTAAAAGAGGTTAAAACAGGGGTGCTCGGGTGGCTCAGCAGGTTTGAGGTCTGAGCCTTTGGCTCAGATCATGGCCTTGGGGTCCTGGGATCGAGTCCCACATCAGGCTCTCTGCTCAGCGGGGAGCTTGCTTCCCTCTCTCTCTCTGCCTGTCTCTTGCCTTCTTGTGATCTCTGTCTGTCAAGTAAATAAATAAATAAAATCTTTAAAAAAATAAAGTAAAAGAGGTTAAAACAGTAAGATTTATATGGGCAAATCCATGATCAGCCTTTGTTCAGACTTCTTTAACTAAACATTTTAATTTAAAACTGTATCCTGCACAAGTGTGTTAGGAAGGCAGAGTCATCTGCACCCCCCATGTAGAATGCCTAGTCTACAATAGGCAAGACATGGGAACAACCTAAATGTCCATTGTTAGATGAATGGATAAAGAAGATGTGAGATAGACACACACAGACACAAATACTAACTATAAAAAAAAAGATGGAAATCCTGCCATTTGCAACAACATGGATGGACCTTGAGGGCATTATGCTTAGTGAAAAGGGAAAGACAAATACTGTATGATCTCACAGTGGAATCTTTAAAAAAAAAAAAAAAGCCAAACTTATAGAAACAGTAAAATGGTACTGAGCAGGGGATGAGAGATAAGGGAGATAGGGAGATGCTGGTCAAAAGGTACAAACTTCTAGTTAGAAGATGAATAAATTCTGGGGATCTAATATCTAACATGGTAGCTATAATCAACAATCCTATATTATATACATAAAAGTTGTAGGAGTAAATCTTATATGTTCTCAACACACACAAATTAGGTGAGGTGATTGATCTATGATTGACCTTATTGTAGTAATTATTTCACAACATATTCATGTTTGAAATCATCGTATTGGGGCACCTGGGTGTCTCAGTGGGTTAAAGCCGCTGCCTTCGGCTCAGGTCATGATCCCAGGGTCCTGGGATCGAGCCCCGCATCAGGCTCTCTGCTCTGCAGACAGCCTGCTTCCTCCTCTCTCTCTCTCTGCCTCTCTGCTACTTGTGATCTCTGTCTATCAAGTAAATAAGTAAAATCTTAAAAAAAAAAAGAAATCATCATGTTGTACACCTTAAACTTACATAATGTTATGTCAGTTATGTTTCAAGGAGGAAAAAAGGATGGCAGTCACCTGTTAGCATTAGGAATAATTTGAGGAGATATCTACAAGGTGAAATAAAAATCAGTCTCTAAGTCACATATACATGATATCCCATCCCCTGTACAGTCTTCACAAGTGCCCTTGTTAATATCAAAACCTCATAACAACTTGCCTCTCAGTGCTCCATCCTAAAAATAACCCAACAGCAACCTAACTATCGTGTATCAATACCACCAGCTCATGGTGAACTTGAAGAATTACCCAATCCAAAATTCACAGTCTCCTTTATTTACTTTTTCTTCTATCAGTTTTCCTTGTGATTTACACTTACAATTTCATCAATTTTAGCCCAAACAAGTTACCTCTCTCATGTGCATATACATGTTACATAGTCACTTTTTCACTAGACTATCAAATAAACCATTCAACCTAGTTTCTTCCATGTTTAGATCTTGGGAGGTGGGGAGAGTGGGAGGAGGATTATTGTCTTTTTTAAAAAGTTAAAATATTCCCAGGATTTCTGGGTGGCTCAGTTGGCTAAGCGTCTGCCTTCAGCTCAGGTCAGGATCTCAGAGTCCTGAGATGAGTCCCACATTAGGCTCCTTGCTCAGCAGGGAGCTTGCTTCTCCCTCTCCCTCTGCCTGCTGCTCACTCTGCTTGTGCTCTCTCTCTCTCTCTGACAAAATCTAAAAAAAATTTATTTTTCAAACATGCAAAATATAATTAACACCTATGAACCCACCTCTCAGAATTAATTTTTTCAAGAAATACAGCATTATATAATTGAAGTCTCTTTTGTACCCCTTCCTAGTCCCATTCCTACTATCCATCCTAGATCTACCTACTCTTCTGAAGTTAGTATGTATTCCTGCCTTTCCCATTTGTACTCATATATGTGCTTCTACAAACAATATGAATGTTTTTGTGTTGAAATTTGAAGTAAATTTCAGTATATCCTACATATGATTCTGCAATTTAGTTTTTCCTCCATTCTTTTTTTTTTTAGTTCCTCCATTATATTCTTAACATTTATCTATATTAATCAATTTAAATTAAGTTCACTGGTTTAAATTATGGTATGGCATTTATATCAGGTGATTATACCACAATTATCCTTTTTCCCTGTTGGTAGACATATGTCATTTTTTGCCATTACAAGGCCTTAATGAATATTTATGTGCCAGTGTGGGGGTCTTGTAGTATGCACATCCCCAAATTTACTAAATATTGCTGAGTTTCATTGATAAAATGGTGATAGTAATGTTTCTTTTTTATTTTGTGAGCAAAAATACGGTGTTGATCATGACTGGTAAGCACTGATACAATGGAAAAAAACTGGATGAAAAATAGGATGGGGTTTCAGCTCCAGAACTGATTGGTGGTTTTCTGTCTATCTGAGTCTCAGTTTTTCCATCTCCAGTTAAGGTCACATTGAATATAATCTCTGAAGTCTTTTCCAACTTGATCTGTGGTTTTTGTG
Organism: Taxidea taxus jeffersonii; assembly: GCA_003697995.1. NCBI lineage: Eukaryota > Metazoa > Chordata > Mammalia > Carnivora > Mustelidae > Taxidea > Taxidea taxus. Next base: position 8,602 of record RCUC01125578.1, on the reverse strand, counting down.
TGGATTTTGTGGTTTATGTTGAGAGACAGGAGAGCCATACATTTTTTAAATATTTTATTTATTATTTATTAATTTATTTATTTGAGAGAGAGAGAGAATGAGAGAGACCAAGCATGAGAAGGGGAAGGTCAGAGGGAGAAGCAGACCCCCTGCTGAGTAGGGAGCCTGATGTGGGACTCGATCTTGGGACTCCAGGATCATGACCTGAACTGAAGGCAGTCGTTCAACCAGCTAGCTGATCAACCCAGGCGCCCAAGCCATACATTTTTAAATGAAATTAGGTCCAATTAAAAACTAATATCAGCTGTCCCTAACATCCTTAAGTAATCCAAAAGTTCAATTCAGAATATCCTCAAATCCCTGTCATTTTTATATACTGGTTCTTAATTCAAGATATAGTTTTTAAATTATTAGTCAATTAAATGTTTTCTGATTTGCATAATTAGTTGTATTTCAGCAGTACTTTTTAAAGATATTTTAAAGTGCAAAATGAGGTATTAGATATGCATTACAGTTAGTATACTCTGTGAACTAACCTTAAAAACCTAAATTCTATATGAAACATTGATTTGTGGATAAAAACATAGTTACAGATAGATAACTAACTTGGAAGTGAACATTTGGCACCCAATCATTGACCAGTTAGAGCCTTCCTATAACATTAACATCAAGAAGTCCTAGGCAAATATACAATTATTACTCTAGAAGGTATATGGATGATGTGTACTCTGATGAAAATTAAAATGACACAGCTAAAAGAATTGTATTCTGTGTGCTTGGACGGGCCTCGACTTTGTTTTCTCTGCTTGCAATATCATTCATTTGACTATTCCAGGAAAAAAGCAGGCAAACATAAAAGCTTGGAAAGGAGAAAGTTTTATCAACTACTTTGCAAAAGGGCAGAGAGACAACTTCAAGGGCAATGATAGTAAATAGCTTCTTTAGCTAAGCCACCAAAAAGGTAGAGCTGCAATTACTTATTCCAGTTTGAGTTCTGCATAAGAGGTTGTCCTGGGTTTCCTTTAAGGTAAAATGTTTGGTTTTCATTTCTCTAAATTTTTAGCATCAGATTACTGGGGAGTTTAGATATTGCTGTTGTGTATAAGTTTACTATTGAAATATCTGATACAACCTTATAATGGGGTTACTGTTAACAATAATCTTTCAAGTCTTAGGTGAAGTTCTAAGAGATAGCCTTTCTTTCTTTGTAATAGAGCTGAAAACACCTTTTTTCCTTAATGTCTTTCCTGGGACCCAGTATTACCTCTAGTTGGTTGGCCATCTTTTTATACAGGTTTTAAACTCATTTTTTACAGATTTCATTTTGTTTGCTTTTAATTCTTTTTAAATAGCTGTTCAGACTCTTTTCTGCATTTTTTTCCTCTCTTTAATGATAGGGATTTTTTTTTGTGAGTTTCATTTTCACTCCAGTTTTTAATACAAGGCTCAGCAGAAAAAGAGCCTCAGCAGATAAGCACTTTTGATTGATGGAATTCACATCTGTTGTGTTTCCCCAAATGTATTTTTTCCTCCACAGCCTTTCAACACTCTCATTATGATTTTGTTTTGTTAGATCATGATACTACTGGTCTCTGGTTAAGATCAGTGTTACTCAGCAGCCAAAAATAATGTGAGAGTGCAAGGTTGTGACAAAAGCTGTTAGAGACAAATAAAAAAATTGGGGTAGAAGTGATACTCTTCTTCTGTTGATTCAGTATGCAACTTTGGGCAATTCGTTTCCTTTAGCTTTGCTTTCATTTCTTCATCTGTAAAATGACGCAGAAGCTGTCTTATGGATTTTGTGAATAATTTGATTATCAAACATTTGTGTATTGTGATGCCTATTGAATTGGATAGTAGTAATCAACTTATAACAAATAAATTATCTTAAGAAGCTAGTCCCTCAGTACTATCCAGGTCCCTATTCCCAAGAAAAATATCTTTATTGAAACTGTCTGAGGCATGACTGGTTGCAAGTTCTAGAAATGTGGGCAACTATACCAACCATAATCCATAATTATGGTAATGTTATTTATTTTTAAAATCACAGTTGTTTATAATTTAACTATATTTCTTCCATGGGTTTTTAATTATTCCTAATAAGTGTTAAATTCTAAGTTGAGTTACTAGATTTTCTTAAAATTTTAACCCTTAGCATGGGGGAATCACTTAGCTTTCAGTTTTATTCAACTCATCTCTCTTAAATTTCTATAGCTATGATTTTTGTCTTATGTTTCTTATAGGAAATAAGTAATATACATGAAAAACTATTTTGTTGGTTGATTTTAAAGTCACTAACTCAAGCAGAAGAATATTGGAGTTATGGCAGTCTCCAGGTAGCAAATATTCTCAGATTTGTTCTTGAGCCTTTTTTGCCTGATTGACTGAAGAATATTTTTAATTTTTGGAATTTAGGAGCTCGGCTTCATTTCAATAGTGGTTTGATGTTTTTACCCACATCTCTCTTGACTTCTGCCAACTAATGTTTCATTCCCTTTCGGCTTAGCATATCTTCCATTAGTGCTTCTATTCCTGCTATGAGCTCCTGTTTTGTTTTGTTTTGTTTTTAAAGATTTTGCTTATTCATTTGACAGACAGAGATCACACATAGGCAGAAAGGCAGGCAGAGAGAGAGGAGGAGGAAGCAGGCTCCCCACTGAGCAGAGAGCCCGACGTGGGGCGACGTGGGGCTCTATCCTAGGACCCTGGGATCATTACCTGAGCCGAAGGCAGAGGCTTTAACTCACTGAGCCACCCCCATGCCCCGCTCCTGTTTTACTGTCAACTACTTCATGGAGATTTGTAATTCATCATCTGTATGTTCTGACATAATTTCCATCTGATATATGACCTCTTTTTTTCCTAAAGAGAGTTCTTCCCCTGCCATTTATTTTCCCTGTTTCCATATGGTTTTCTTTGTTTTTGTTTTCACAGTATCTTTAGGTAGACCTGATATTGTTTCCTTTTTATAATTATTCATCTAAAAATGAGATGAATTCTCTTTGGTTTCCTGTGGGAAGAGTCCAAGGCTATGTTTTAGGCCAGCAAGTTTTCCCTACTTAATGATTATAACAAATTTATTTATGAGTTCTTCAGTCTTTACTTTTTTTTTTTTTTTTAATTTTTATTTATTTATTTATTTGACAGAGAGAGACACAGCGAGAGAGGGAACACAAGCAGGGGGAGTGAAAGAGGGAGAAGCAGGCTTCCCACTGAGCAGGGAGCCCGACGTGAGGCTCCATCCCAGATCCCTGGATCATGGGATCATGACCTGAGCCGAAGGCAGACACTTAACAACTAAGCCACCCAGGCATTGCCTCAGTCTTTACTTTTACTGAGACAATTGATTTGCAATTTTATTGCATTAATTTGAAGAGAGGGCCAATACATATCTTCTGGACACAGTTCATTAATTGTACTGGAAAAGTTCCTGCATAAATATCCATGAAGCTTTTATAAGAAAAAGTAAGGTTATAGACAATCTGAGTATCTATACACATTTTGTGGATATAGCCATTAGCTATTATTTACAAATGGACTAAGAAAATAATGTAGTCGTGAAATGTCATATAAATGCAATTAGTCTCCCCACTGCCCTACAACTCTAAATTCAGAACATATTAAGGTTATTTTCATTGTAGAGTTTATACATTCTTGACTCCTTTCTGCCCCATACTTCTTTCCCTCCTCCATACTCTCTCCTATACTGGGAGAGTAGAGCTTACTAGGACAGTAGCTCTACTATGTGGTAGTATGTGGTAAACCTATTTATATGATGTGGTAAACATATTTATATGACTAGTGACAATACAATAGAAGGGCGATTATAAACATTTAATAATTATATCAAATAGATATATATCAAATAGATAATAGAAATCTGAGCAAAAGTATGGATAATTTTCATATTGCCATTTTAAAACAATAAAGAAAAGAAAGGAAAAGTTTCAGGAATTAAATTTGAGAGCTCAATTAAGAACATCCAAATATCATAAGGAAGTAGATCATAAACATTTTTTTACAGTGTCCACTTTTTCCAGAGCCATTTTTTGGGTAGCACCCTTGCTATGTAGAAGTATTGGTATACTAGAAAACATGAAAAACAGATACTAATAAAAAATCAGAATGATAGCAACTGATCTTTCTATCTTACCAGGATATTAACATTATTAAATATGATCAGTTATGTGAAAATGCTTTATACAAATGTAAGCTTTAATGTTGTTTGTTAAAATGTAAAGGAGACCAAATTTGGTTTCAGCAGCCTCTTTTATGCACATGTTGAGAACAAGTACCAGCTTCTATCCTACAGTGACAAACTCTTTTATATTACGACCAGTGAAGATGGTAACAAGTCCTAAACTACTCACTGGAGCGTATGCAGCCTAACATTTGTAGTGTTTGAGTAATAAGGTATCATTTCCTTGAATAGAGAGTTCAACATTTGGTAAATCATTTAAGACAAGAAATCCTTAGCTTCATTAACATTAGTTTAGGGAGGAAACCATCACCTCTAGCTAGTGGCGGAATCCTACTACCCAGTGCTTGGAAATTTGTCTAACAGGAAGAAGAAGGAAGGAGGAGCTATAACTGCTCTCCTAGACCCTGTGAAAACACGTATTCATACACATTCTCATCCCATTGCTACGCCATAACTAAATGCAGCAGTTCCTGTTTGCTATTGTGGTTCTCTTTAATTCCTGTTTAAAACAAAGACAGCTGGTCCCGGAGCTAACTCAATGTAAGCAGCCTGAGGAGAAGGTATTAGAGAGAAGAGATGGCATCAGTAGCAATACTTCCATCCCTCAGAGGTTGGGCCACCAAAAACAATTGAATTCCAATAGGAGCCTCCTTAGCAGTAGAGTACTAGTTAGATATTTAGATCTTAGCTTTTTGTTCTACGGATGACTTCAAGGAGAGTATGAGGCCACCAATGATGGCAGGAAGAGGGAGGGAGAGGCTGGTGGAAGGTTGATTCATAAAGTGGTAAAACCGTGCTGAAACCTCAGTACTTCTTGCTCAATTAGTCAACAAATGTGTCAGCAAGTCCTGAGGCAATGATCCAACTTTTACAGTTTAGTTATAAGAATCATTATTGCTCATTTTCATCATAATCACCAATGTTTTTTAAAACTATCTAGAACAGTGATGTCCAGCATAGTAGTTGCTAGGTATATAGCTGCTTAAATTAAAATTTAACAAAGTTGGACATTCAGTTCCTCGGTCACACTAGTCACATTTCAAGTGCTTAAGAGACACATATGGTTAGTGGCTACCCAGTTGGACAATACAAAGACACACTATTTCCATCATGATTAAACATTCTATTTGAAAGCACTGATCTAGAACAAACTGAGAGCAAATGTATCAGAAGACCCAAGTCGAAAGTATAGTATATAAATGATTACCTTTTAGAGATGGAGTCTACCATTGTGATGGTTATTCTAGGCATAAATAACAATATTGCTAAAATGAATCCTTAGTGTCAACTGAAAAAGGACAAATAGATGTTAATTTTAGACTCATGGACTTGAGGGGAACATGTGTGGATAATGAAAAGTGTCATTCTGGGGGCGCCTGGGTGGCTCAGTGGGTTAAAGCCTCTGCCTTCGGCTCGGGTCATGATCCCATGCTTCCTCCTCTCTCTCTCTCTCTCTCTGCCTGCCTCTCTGCCTGCCTCTCTGCCTACTCGTGATCTCTGTCTGTCAAATAAATAAATCTTTAAAAAAAAAAAAAGAAAGAAAAGTGTCATTCCATTCACAGTCCTTCAGGATAAGTTAAGATGAAGAATTTAGAGAAAATATTGATATAATTAAAGTTATTGGTATATAATAAAATATGAAGAATCTAGTTCAAACAGTGACATAGGATACTTTAAAAGTATTTGTTATTATGTTATGAAAATATGATGTCTTCTTGAATATATCTTTTTTTTTCCTAGAAATTTTTTTAAATTTTTTTTTAAGATTTTATTTATTTATTTGTCAGAGAGAGAGGGAGAGAGAGCGAGTGAGCACAGGCAGACAGAGGGGCAGGCAGCAGCAGAGGGAGAAGCATGCTCCCCGCCGAGCAAGGAGCCCGATGTGGGACTCGATCCCAGAGCGCTGGGATCACCACCTGAGCCGCTTAACCAACTGAGCCACCCAGGCGTCCCTTCTTGAATATATCTTAAAAGCAGGTCCTGTAATAAAACCTAAGCATCAGTAAAGAAAGAAGGCTGATCTAATTCTTAGTTCTTACACAGTAATGAATGTTATTACTATACCCAGAGCAGTAGAGGGGAATAATCAAATGCCAGTTGATCCCATTTTTTGGACATAAATAGCATAGTGAAAAATTAACAGGCAAGTATGTTCTAATTTCTAGATATGCTTTTTAGATATGTTTTTTAGATTTGTTCTAATGTTTAGATATGTTCTAAATTCTAGACATTTAAGTATTTCATTTATTAGTAGTAATAGATGAAGTTTATTGAATGTGTGTTCTGTGCCAGCTATGTTCTTTATCACTTTACATGCACTAAATTACTAAATTCCTCCAGTAAACAATTCTAGGAGTTGAATACATTATGTTCATTTTCCATATGAGGAAACTGAACCTTGGAGATTTTTGTTATTTGCCCTTGATCATATGGCTACTTAGGGACAGACTGGGACTTGAATGCAGTTCTGCTTTAATCCAAACCCCATAGTCTTCACTGTGGTTGCCTTTCCAAGTAGCAGGCTGAAGATTATAGTGGTAAGCTTCAGAGTAAGATTTAAACACATGCCTTTCAGAGCACCTGGGTGGCTCAGTGGGTTAAAGCTTCTGCCTTCGGCTCAGGTCATGATCTCAGGGTCCTGGGATCAAGCCCCATTTAGGGCTCTCTGCTCAGCAGGGAGCCTGCTTCCTCCTCTCTCGCTGCCTACCTCTCTGCCTACTTGTGATCTCTGTCTGTCAAATAAATAAATCTTAAAAAAAACACACACATGCCTTTCTAGTTTCAAGTGTGGTGTTCCTTCTACTTTGCCATATGCCTCTCATATCCACTGAAAATAAGGAGGAAGTGGCCATAGTTTTATAACATTTAGTAGAAATTCTTGAAGCCCTTATAAGCACAGTTTTCCTAAATTAATTACACATCAAGATTCACTAAACAAATTGCTAAAAATGCTACAAATTAAAACAAACTGAAATACAGGTTGTACTTATGTGACTTAAAAATCAAAAGCCTTAAAGCAACAGCGATATTTATCATAACCTTATTTTAACATTGTCTTAATTTCAGATTATATTCATTTTTAGAGAACATTACAAACATGCAAACTTCTTGAAAAATATTTAGGGAGTTTCTTACTTGTAAACATAAATTATGATAATTTTCTTAAACTGGATTATGAAGAAATAATCAACTATGATACCGTGAAGTCTAAGAGGAGGCAATTAATAGTTCAAGACCAGGTAGTAAAGGCCTCCTTTTTTGGTTAATACATTTTGTAGTCCAAACAATCCATGTCTGTTCCCCGAGAACTTCAAGGGTTCTAGCGTTCAGTATGAGAAATACCACGAAATGTGAAATTTCTGGAGAGTAGAAGTAAGAAGTAAGTTCTCTTTAGTAGAAACTCCCTCAAAGTGAACGAAATGTAATTCAGCCTCTTGAATAACTGAACTATTTTATTGCATTGTAACTCCTCAAAGAATTTCATTTGAAAAACACTGCTTGCCATTTCAACAGCATAAAACAGCAGTCTGCATGGTTCTTCTTCCTCTTTCTGACCCCAAACATGTGTTTAAGAACTTATATATTAGTCATTGTGCTAAAGGCGTTATATCCATTGTGTCACTTATTTCTCTCACCCACTTGATATGGAAGTTACTTCTCCTTTACAGATGAGGAAAATGAGACTTAGCACTCGCCCATGACTTATCCAGGTCACACAATGAACTAGTACATAGTGAGGCCACCAATTAAACTAACTGGGATTGTTCTAGAGGACTCAAATATTAGCTCTATGCCCTTTCTTTACATTTGGCTTTCCCTTAATAGAGTCTACCCATTCTCCCAACTTCAGTTAGCAGTTCTATGCTAGTGACATCAGAACACATGCCTTGAAGAATTCATGTTCTATTCCATTTCTCCCAACTGCTTGCACTGGGCTTTCTTGCTATTATGTTGAGCTCAAACTGTTTAAAGCAGAGCTCATCAGTGTGACCTCACATGTGATTTAGTGATTTAGTCAGTGACATTCTCATCACCCTAATCACTCAGACTTGAAACCATCTTTAACTTCTCTTTTCCATTTCCTTATCCTAATTCACATCAGCTGATAACATGTTAATTCCCAAGGGATACACAAATACATGACTAATCCTTACACGTGTCTGCTGCAGGTAGCAAAGTCAACCTGAGAAGCGTCTTCATCACTTCCCTTTGGTTAACAATTTACTTATTATTCTCTGTTGTTTTAGAAACATACCATGAAAAAACTAAGAGCTGTTGGAAATTTTATATTTTTTGGAAACTATTTTTCCAGAACCTTACATAACTAGAAAAATGACACAGGTTACATTAGATGACTTCCTTGATCTGTACAGAAAACCATGTTTTCTTTTGTTTTTTTTT